>JAQIXD010001016.1:0-18369 GCA_034699985.1 Minunthozetes semirufus | reverse complement strand
TTGATTCCTATGGAGAAAACCATTGTTTTGCTAAACCTGGAGCTTTTAATGTCCAGGTCAGGCCTCGGCCTGGAACCAGTGTTTTGTCCCTCTAACCTGGAGATTCCAGCCCGGAGCTGGAGGTCTGGTCACGCTACGGCTGTCCACCAAAATAGGGTAGAATTTATTATCAATATTTCCTGCGGTTATAATATGTGATACAATCGGCTCTAATTGGTTGTGAGCTATAATCTGAGCTATAATTCAGTGAAGAAAAAATATTTTCTAATAAAATATTGAGCGCTTCAGAGAGAAGGGGGACAGAGAGGGCACACAAACTGTCACTTTTG
Organism: Minunthozetes semirufus; assembly: GCA_034699985.1. Classification (NCBI taxonomy): domain Eukaryota; kingdom Metazoa; phylum Arthropoda; class Arachnida; order Sarcoptiformes; family Punctoribatidae; genus Minunthozetes; species Minunthozetes semirufus. The sequence continues at coordinate 18,040 of JAQIXD010001016.1, read as the reverse complement.
ACTGTCGGCACACTATTTCATGCGATCATTCTGTTGGCCCTCTTTTGTAAGCCATAGTCGAAGAAAATGAGACAAACTTAGAGATGAGTCGAGTTTTGACATGAGATCTAAGTGGTGGTTCATCTTTTGCATTGCATGTTCACCGCTCTTGGCTTCCAGTCCTACCGGTGCTCTTGTGATCAGTTATGCAGATCTTAATCCGAGAACAACAACAACAACAATAACAGGAGTTCCGAAGCGACTGAAGAAACTGCCGACAAGTCTTTGGGTTTGACTTCAGAGTCATACATTAGTTTCAAAAATTTATTTATAACCGAATCCTTAGTTATAGTGAAGTAATAGTGAAGTAATGGTTGAGTCGTTTATAACAAATTAAGTCGACTTTTAAGCCAATTATGTTATTCCAGAAATACAAACCGTTTTTTACTCACTATTTATATAATAATCAAAAGAAACTAAATATTCTTAATCTCTAATGATATCGCATTTGAAGCATCGATGGCAAGATTGCACGCCATTTGCACACCCAGAGCACATCCATATGCGTATCTTTAGCATATCCATAGAGCAGCACATTTAAAGCACATCCAAATTATACCCGATTGCTTATCTTAACGGGCAAACACACAAAACACACAAATGGCAAAACACTCACAAAATTAAAACATCTGATCCCAAGAACTCAGAGATGGGCACAGATTTCAAAACATTAGAGATAAGCGAATCATTATTTCCAGACTATTTTCCAACAAAAAGTTGGCTCTCATTAACTGTTTTTAAGTAATTGGAGACCATTTATGCATTTTAACGTTTTATCATGTTGCTTTTATTATGTCTATTTAGCTATCTTTTAGTATAACTATGATCTTTTAGTATAGCTATCTTATAGTACATGCCTTCTTGCTCTGGGCCTTCTTGACATCTGCTGAAGAATATCTTTTTTGGCTATTAGTTGGCTTATATTCACTATTTTAATTGAAAATTGAATGCTACTAGCTCAAATCAAGCTTTAGATAAGCGCACAGTTTTACTGTAATTCTCTTTTGATGAATTATCAAGCTTTTGCAGTTCATTTAAATGTTAGCATGATCAATATTAGCTAAAAATATTGATTACCTATTCAAAAAAAAAAGAAGGCAGAGCTGAAAGCCTGGCGGTCCATAATCTGTTAATAAGATAAAAATGATCTTTTAAAGTGTATTTTTTGCTTTTTTCTCTCTTAAGTAATACTTTTGTATTTAATTTTGATTTTCTCCACTAATTTATCGGCGATTCCTCTTTGATATAGTCTTCCACTTCAGAGATTAATTTTGTTTCACTTGTTTTAGTGGTGTTGTCATCAAATCAAGAAATATTTGCTGATTAGTATCTGCTGTCCGCCAAAGACGGGTCTCTTTTAATATTTGCCGAATCCTTGGGTTTTATTTTATTTCTTTTCTTTCGCTTAAAACTTAAATATGAGACTCATATGAGACTAATATTCAATAATATTATAGATTTTTGTTCGTATTTCTCGTTTTGTTTGTTTTGTTGGCTATCATTGGCTATCATTGACTCAAATTTTATGGCTTTTGTGATGAAATGCTTTCTTTAAGTGAAGTAAATATTTTATATTTCATTCAAATATAAAACTATTTAGTTCCTGGTCTTAATGGTCTTTATAGTTATTATTGTAATAATCGTTTAAATTTATTAAACCATTTGAGTTATCAAATGATATCATGGGTTTAATAGGCGAAGAAAACGCTTCAATGAATGAGTGGACCGAATAGACGGCAATATTGTGTGAAAATCCACTATTTATTTGACTCATAATATTCTTTCGTTATATTAGTGTAAATACAAACTGAATGTCACACAAAATATTTGCCCAAAAATAGAGGAAAAGAGTCATAAATTAACGGAATTGCGATTCGCAGAGCAAAGAGTAGACCAGAAAAGAGAGAGAAAATTATTTTCATTAAATTAATTGTCGCTCAAAATGTGTCTCAAAATAAAAGATAATTATATTTACAGTGAAATCCTTTTTCTAAACTTTTCCACTCAATAGTCATAAAAGTGATAAGTGTTTGCCTCTGGACTCTCAAATCATTGAATGAAGTGATTAATTATATTTTTCGCATAATTTCTCCGATCACTTCTCCGGTATAGCATATGATGGGAGGGGTGACCAACTCAGGCAAACTCACACCAATTGCTACCGACTTATTTACCAAAACCATTCATTTTGTTCACAAAAATTGTATACAAATATAGAGTTCTAGATTTGTCTGTGTTTTTCATTTAGAAAACTTAAATACACTTCAAAATAGAGTCTTAACTCCAAATCTCATGTTTTAATCCCTAAAACTGGATAAATGGGATCTCATTCTGTGTGGAATTGAGTTGAGTTAAGAAGAAGTGGGTCACCCTCTCCGCTGGTGAACGCATCTCATGAATAGAAATTAAGGGCGTTTAGAGAGTGAGTGTGACTTCAATATTATCGCACACAGTGAGCGCACAGCACATCGGAAGGAGAGGTGGATGAGGGAGAGTATTATGGAGAGTAAAAACACGATATTATTGAGATTATCCGCCGATCAGTGAACACAACAAAATCGATTGTCCAGAAAATTATTGCATCAATTGCTTGGCCTCCGAATTGTTATTGAAAAGGGGGAGTACTCAGTAGTTGTTGGTAGCACTAGCACCGGGGTTGCGGAGGGGTAGGAGCTCTTATACAATACAATTATAGCGTTAAGGCGCACGTGTTGTGACGAACTTCGGCTCTAATATTAGCAAATATTTTCATGAAGAGAGCGAAGAGTGAAAGACAAGAGAACCGTATATTAATTCAGATGTAATATTGAACCCACTATTTGCCAGTATATCCAATGTTGACGGCACTGGTATAGGATAGGAGCAGAGCACAGCTCAGCACACGTGCACTAATCACAATAATCGCACAATAATTTTCATATGTATTGCATTAGTCTCGATGGCCTATCCATCCATGGCTTTGCTTTGGAATCGGTTTAATTCATTCATTCATTTTTACGCTCAATTCATTGTAACCAAGCAAACCATTTAATGAATTTCCACTATTATTTAAACCTAGAAACAGATGTTTTACATTAAACGATCCGTCTTTTCCTTATTTTGCACATCTTTTGCCATAAAAACTATTAATTCAATTATTAATGTTATTAATCATATTCTGTTCCCAAAAGCTCTACCCGTTTATAGTTTATGACATATTTTGTTGCATTTCATACGAATTTTCCCCAAATTTTTAATGCTTTCCAAAACTCAATAGTCTATGAATGAATGCAGTTATTTAACCATGATCATATTTCCAAATTTCACATTTAATTGAACTTTCAAAAGTGAATTCACGTAAATATTTGCATCGATAAGTTTTATGACTGGGCTGTAAAAATTGAAACTGACTCTGGACATCGTTAACTCGAAAATATCATAGATTCAATCGTAGATATTAATTAGGAAGTGCCATTATTTATTTGATCACTTTGATCAATACTGAAGGCAGAATAAATCAAACATGGTTTATTTTTTACAATAAATAAATTTTTATTTACTATTATTCACATATAAATATTTTGCAAAATGACCATGGTGGTTCTTTTGAATAAAATCAAAGAGCAGTTTTTGTGTAACAAAAATGGGATATAATTTACAATAATTTTAATTTTTGATTATTTATTACAATTAATTGATTAAAATCATTTAAATACAATTCACACACATTTTAAATGAATGCCAAATAATGAACGAAATATATATCTAATCGATAGACAGTGGACTGCCATAAGATATCATACAACACAACTCAGCATCAGATATGAATTTTTTGAGTAATCCATACAACTTCGTCAGTATCTTGCGATTGATCTTCAATTATAATTGAATTAATAATTACCGGATGACTCAAAATTTAAAACCTATTTTACAACTTCTATAATAAACTATTTATATGGGATTAAAATGGTATCGATTTTGAGAACAGCCATCGATTTTATGTCTTAAGCAAAGACCGAATTCGAGTCATCTTTTTTTCTTAAACAAAGCACTCTATAAGCCTTTGGAGCACAAGAATTGCTGACATTATTAGTGAACATTTTTTTGGTAATTAGTTAATTAACAACAAAAGATTTGATCTGATCTTGCTCACCATTGCTCACTATTGCTCACTATAATCTCACAAATAACTTTCAAATCAACCTTTTTTATCAGTGGAACGCCATTGTTTGGCACTTATCTCTGAATCTAACAGATTATTTTAATAAATCACCATGATACTATTACTAATTTGACTTTAACTAAAACCGGTACAGAATATCGACTAAATTAATCAAACAAATGATTCGCTTAAAGAAAAGGATTGATTGAAATCAAGGGTTCATTGATTATGATCTGAAGAATCGGTTGCGGAATAGAAAGCAAAAGAGTATTCCATTAAACGTTGTGTTAAAAAGTAGTTAAATAGAGAGTTAAAAGATTAAATGGTCGTCAAATCATCGACACTTCCCTCGCATTTCTAAAATCTCAGGAATTTTGGGCAAAAAACTTGAAATTCAGCAAAATTTTGCGCAAATTTTCCAGGATTTCAATCAAACATTTTTAGGTTCACAATAATTTTGAGCCGAGATTACGCTCAACACATCCATCCCTATAGATCCGACTCTTTGGAACTGTTATTATGTTTGAGCGATTGCGAGGGATGTTATGGTGTTTTGGGTAGAAAACAAACCTCATTTTTTGCTCTTTTCCACTCAGAATAATCCAAAATACAGTTCCGTCTCAATGGCAACGCACTGGCATTCCAGGGGTTTACAAGACATGGCAATAGCGAGGCTATGACTCCTCTTAATACGATTCTGTTGTGTATATTCACTCATTCCTTCTCTATTTGAGAGATATTTTGATCTTTTCATTACATTTCAAAAGTTTGTCTAATTTTAAAACAAATTAATTGTAATTATAATTGAAATATAATTGAATGAAGAGAGTTATCGCACAGTTTGTTGAATAATATGCGAATAGAAAATAAATTATAAACATATTTGCGTTTATTTCAATCCAAAGTCAGGCCATAATTAATGTGTATCTCATTTTGAGAGCCAGAATCTCGAGTCTCGAGACTTTTGATGCATTAATTTTGTTGTATTTTTATTTGCATTTTGTTTTTGTTTGGCTTTTGAGTCGATTTCAGTACTTTTTTTTGAAGTGTTTTCGCAAACTTATTGCCATTTGAAGAAAGTGTCGACTTTTTGCTAGTATTTTGTTTGACTCACTGTCTCTATACGAAGAACTGGCATAGGTTTGTGGGCATTAATCACATGAGAGGCTGTCTATGTGCTGTGCCGGTGCTCTCCGCTAGTCATTAGTTGGATGGACTGCGAAGAGGGCAAATCGCATACCATATCTTATTGCCGTCCAATTTATATCCATTAAAATGATTTTCTCTGTCTTTGATTTTTATCGATGTTTTAAGCTCTCGAAGAATAATAGCCATCGCATCCGATCTCGAGCTCAAGAATTGAAGATAGATTTGCTGTTTTGCGACTGCTTTTGATGATTAATGTGATGTTCAAAACCAGTAAAGATCTTTACTCGAGTCCTGCACTGGATTTTCGAGGCCTAAATCAGAGGCAAAAAAGAGAGAGAAAATTAAAATCAAATTTTTTCGTTAATTATTTAATTTGATAGCAATTTAATCATTAATTTTAGTCTTTCCTCTCATTTCATGCCTTATCTTTCATCACTTGACAGAACAGTATTTCATGTTTGGCTCTTATTTTTTAATCTGTGGTTATATGTTATCATTGGTCACAATCAGAAAGCAATAAATGTGTTAGAAGTGAAGCCTCTCCTCTAAACTCATCAGTAGTACTCATGAACTGACAGTTTATTAAGATTTCTATGAATTTTGATTCACTTTTTTCTCATCACTCAATCAAATGCTATTCAAATAACATTCAGAAGAGAGAGAGAAATGTCTGAAATATTTCTTATGAAATATTCATTGATTCCTAAAATTCTTTCATTTATTTAATTGAATTAATTTTTAATATTTTTTTATAAAAAGAGAACTAATTTATGTAAATGAAAGTGAGGCCTGAATTGCAACACCACCCGTCCATTAGCGTTAGGCAATAATTGCGTAATTCATTATGTTATATAATCTATTTAAATACTCTATAATCTAGATCACTCATATGCGTAAATCAATAATCATCTCAATCTTCACTTATTCATTGATCAATTTATAAACACAGGGACTACCAGAGGGGGTCTAATCCAAATACACCCTGTGAATTGAAAAATGCGATTGAAATGCCAGGTATGCCCCTCTGCTTATCTTAAACATAGCGGTTCTGAAACATTTTTCTAGAGGAATGTCAGGTGAAGCTATCATTTGGTCTTTTGCTAAGATTATTCAATAATTGAAATCCAGAGTGAAATTGAGAGGCTCTCAGGTTTTTATTGATGCCAAAACTCTAGAGGAGGGATAGGAATAAACTGTTTGATATGGGTCTCATGAAATTGAAAAATTGTTTGCTTATATTTGTGAGCTCTTGGAATAAGTCATCTGATTTTAATCTGGAAATATTGTCAACTTGAGTGTGATATCGATCACTCACTGTTGAATTGTGGACAATCCAAGTGAATTGTGAGCCATATATTAAAAATTTTAATTATATTGATCTCAAGTGAAAGGAATTAATGGTTTAATTGAAAACATTGCGTAAAATTTGTTGCGAATGAGTCTTGAAATTAGAGCCGAAAATTAGTTTCGGATATCTATCGACAAAAGAGGGAAAACATTTGATGCGATTAAAAGCCGTAATCATTATGACTGTGCAGAGGAATAGGAGTAAGGGTTTTGTGCAAACCGTATTTAAAGTGCTTAAACACTATAATCCCATTTATATTAACTTTCAAAGTGTTATTAAACCGAATGACAATCGCTTTGACTATTATTTTATTGTCGACGAGAAGAGAGTCGAAGCCGTCATCGGGAGGAAAGGCCTCAACTCTTATATCGCAATAACATAACTGTGAATAACAAAAAAAAGAGTGGCTTTTGATAGCATCAGTCGTTGAGTAGAAGTAATAGCAATAATAGTAGTGCTCTGAATGACTGACTGGAAATAGCGAAACAAATTTCAATACTACAGACCATAGACTACAGGCTTTACTGAAAAACGGAGAGAAACCCAAAGAGAGAAAGAGATGAAAAAAATGCGAAGTCGTCCTCACAATTGAAATGCCAGACACTGTACAGAGAGAGCACAGTATTGAAAGCCATTTATTCGGTCAAATACTGCTTTTTATTGGACCATCCGATCAATAATTTGAGTCTCCCTTTCGAGTACTGACTTTTCTTTTGACTATTTTTCTATCAATGAAATGGATTTCTCTTTTGAACGACAATATTGTGTATTAAAAACATTGAGAACTTCTAATAAATACTTATATTTAATACATTTTTTTTGACGTTTAATATAAAATTCGTTCCACTGTTGGAACATAGAAAAGGATGGGTATGTCCTCTGTATTAAGCTTTTCCTTCTCTTTTTCTCTGAGGGTTTATAAGTTTCTGGAAGTAGTCATCAAATTAAAGACAGTTTACAACTGAATGTATTAAAATTAAGGACAACTGAAAGTCATAAATACAAAGTAGTTGTCAGAGGAGTTGTCAGAACTCAATGAACATTTAGAGGGAAGATATGGATGACACGGGATATTAAATGCTTGTTAAGTCCAGTTCTTCAGGAAAATAAAGATTAATCTTGGACGTATATGAGTGAGAATGAGATATATTGAAGGAGAGGCACATAAATCAAGTCTAAAATTCATGGCATTGGAAAGGGATGGCAAAAAAAGAGTGTATACCTGACTCTCAATTAGAATAAGTTAATCAATAGTTAAATAAATTGACGAACAATGAAATGCAATGAAAAGCGGCAGACATTCAAGTGGTGAGAGATAGCGGTTCCACTAAATAGTGTATCTGTTTATTCAATGAGATCCCAATGGGATCGGATTGGAACATGACTTGGATGGCATTCCAAGGAGTCAGATATTGCGCGTGTCAGCACTGGTAGGCTCAGCAGAGCACCAACACACTGAGCTCCGGCATACAGCAGCAGCTGTGGAGGAAGTTGTGTATATGTTCTGACTGTTGTCTGGGTTGTGCATAATATAGACTCAGTTACACATTTCCAAACCTATAAATTCCAGGTTATTCTTCTGCTAAACAATTATTGTTTGGGTATGTGCTGGTAGTCGAGTGCAAACTACTGTTATATAACATGCAATCAATATCTTATAAACTGCCCCAACCATCACCAATACATATTAGGGTTATATAAATATGCAATATGTGCTGCTTATACTCACACATAGCGCTCAGGGAGAGTAAAGGAACACAAAATACATAATGTATTTAATAATAATATATTTTTTTCGGATCTCTTTCTCTATAAAAACGGCGATTCGGTTCGGTTTTTGATGGTTTGGTTGACGCAGTCATCTGTTGAAAGGTCTCATGCATTGTGTGGCCGACAGTTTGTATAAGTCGTAAATGTTGTTCTGATCTATTGATGGTACGAATCAGTGGATATGGAAGAAGTGGAAGAATCCAAAAGATTACGAAAATAATTATATCTTTGCTTTTCTCGAGAATAATATTCTACAGAATTTTATAGAATATTCTTTCGATAATCAAATTATTATATAATATATCGAAAACATATCCAAAATATTATCATTTCTATTGTCTATGAATATGAAAGTTGATTATAACGCATACCAGACATGGCAGCAGTCATGGCCGCACCGTAGGCAGCGCTCGAACTATAATTGCTCGGATCCATTGTGTGATGACCGGGAAAGTTCATGGTTGCCTCGTGGTGGTAGCGGGCAGATGTCGGCCAACTCATATCCGGGGCTGACTTTTCAAAGCCAGTGCAAGTGGCCGACACCGGTGTCAAACGGGTTGACCGCATAGACGCCGGTTGTAATAAAAGTGAACTGTACTGAGCGTTAAACCTATTGCTGGCACTCGAATAACTACTTAAGTCATGTATGGCAGAGGCGGCTGCCCTGTGATGGTGGTGGTGGTGAGCGCTGTATGGATTAGCAGCCGCTGATGCTGATAGTGTGTAATGCCATGGGTCATTCTGGTGGTGGAGGGTTGGGTGAATAGCACCGCTGTGATGGTACGCTTCGGCGGCACTGGCGTACAACTCGTGCACCTGAGAAGAACTACCCGGCGTTGGTATACAAAGTCCTGATGATGAAGACGACGATGCATGTATCGAATGGTGATGTGCCGGTGCCGTCAGCACAGGCTGATGATTTATGTTCCAGAATGATGGCGGAAAACTGCGCTGAGACATCGGCACAGTTGCATCTGTTAGGCCAAACATAAAACAAGAAATTATGAGTCAATCCATGAGTTTATCGCAAAATAGTGTACAAATCAGCGAAAATCTTGATTTGAAAAACACATGAAATTTGCTTCAGTTGTCGATTGTATACATATTTGTGGACTTTTAATGGCATTGTTTTGACAAAACTACTGATAATAAACTGATTCTGTTGAGAAGGCGGCCCAAAAAATCCTCTAACTTTGCACAAATTCCAGTGAATTATGAGTAAAACAATTTTGTTCTTACAATGAATTATTGACATTCTCTTCATCCTATCATAAACTGAGCGCATATTTTACTCAAACTAAAGGATTCACTAAAAAAATTTGCAATATTTTTCTCATCCAAAAAATGTTACTCTTTTTGAGCGCTTGATTTACGTATCCATTGAGACAATAATTGGTTTATGTTTTCTTCAGAGCTATTCAGAGCTAATCTCTCAGCTTTTGAAACAAGACTTTCAAAATATTTATTCAAATGATTTGTCTCTCAAATCCAAGAAACAGTTATTCAATACTTATTTTAAGCATTTTTTGCGAAATTTAAATTAAACGGTTCATCAAAATGATTGCATAAATCAGATTTTCGCTCTTATTTTTGGTGATATTTATACAGATATACTGATATACAGAAATTGGATAATTAGTGGCAAAACTTGAGGAAAGACTTTTTGTAAATCTAAGATGAAAAACATGTTATTGTTTTTGTATGGTTTGAGCGCTGATTACAAGACACGGATCATTAAATTGAGTCGAAAGAGAGACTTCCACTCAAAGACTTTGCTTTTAGAGTACTTTTTGAGCACTTCTTGAGTAAAGTCTCTCCTCTTTTCAAATGCCAAATGTGTTCGCGAATCGAATTACAGATGAGTTTTAAACTCTTAAGTCTTACATAATTAAAGCCGACAATTGAGTGCAAGAATATATTTATCTGTAAACTAGACTTCCGTTTATCCTTCTATAGAGCTATTATTTAGGTCTAAATTTTAGGGTATTATATGTCATATTTCGTATACTACTAGTCTGTCATGAGAACACATGTGGAGAAATGAAAGTTCCATTAGGGAAGGCATGTAAAATGACCATTTGGACATGACTTGTGATGAAGAGAGAAAGTGAGCGCCTCTTAAAAGAGGGCCATAATTAAGACTCTTATGGGATGGCCAAGGGAGGGGCACTTTCCGAAATCCCCCTAGAATTCGCGAAAAATTTCAAGGCAAAAACGAGGGGACCCCCAAAAAATCGTTGCTGTGAGGGAAAAATGGCGGATTTTTAGGAAAATTTGCCATTTTGTTCGTTATTTCAAGAGATTTAGATAGTTTAATTTAATTAAAGCTAAATCTAAGTCAATTTAACATGAATTTAACGTTTACGCTGCGGTAGAACCACTAATTTAGGACAAAACGGCAGCTTTTTTTCGAAAAAAAATCCCTCTCCTAATACCCCCCCCCCTCCCCCTAGAATTTGAGAAAAGTTTTGGTAAAAAGACACCCTCCTAGTCCCACTAGAGTCGCGGACCTTGGCCATCCCTGCCTCTTAATTTAAGAGGCAAAACAGGATATGTCGCTCTATTTTGACTTTTCATTGACTGAACATTGACCGATTCACTGAAACATTATATGTTGATACTTCATTATAAAACTCATTTGGTTCACACAAAACAAAACACAAAACATTTGCCCGCTTTTTCTATGGGTAAACTATGAAATCCTAGATGAAAGAGTTGGAATTTTCTAGTTTTTTAAAAATCCCAAAACTATTGGACTGACTGAATGACAATTTGAATCAATTTGAGTCAAAAACAAATAGAAACTCAAACACAGAAACTAACATTGCTTTGCATTAAATGATTAAAAATTGTCTGATTTTTGTCTAAAAGAATTGAAAATTTGACTCAAATTAGGGATTAATGTAATTATTATTTGCCGAGTGATTGGAGTCACTCTGAGTGATCACTCGCGTGAATGGGATTAGTTATCTTCACTGCGTGATTGAGGCGTGACTGTTATTCCTCAACATTTGGGAAACAAATGCCTACCTTTTGATGGCTTATCAGATGAGTTGTATGTCTGTTGACTTAGAGCTCTGGTGAAGTGCTGGTCGACGACAGATGAAGAATCACCAGAAAAATAAGTAAAAACAACACAATTAGCGGATATATAGTGAGCATCGGCTGCACTGTCACTTAAAGTGCCTGCGGCTGACTGCGAGCCAACTGTCCCGCTAGAAGATGAGGATCTCCTTTCACTAGCAGCTGATCTGATGGCCGATACAGACTCTTTTGGTGAGGAGTTATCTTTGATTCTTGGGTTTGAAGTCGTTGGCTGTGACGGCGGTGGCGACGAATCCACACATTTTCTCGACGACACTCCACTCGAGTTGGGATTATTGGCGTTGACTAATGTGTTCACCGAAGAACTGTTTTCACTGAAGGCCAGTCCTGAGCTCCTGTTGGATGTGTCCATCGGCGAGAAGCTATTGGCACCGAACAGGGCTGCAGTGGACGACTGGTGTCCGGTGGCCGACGGCCGTTGCGGATATGGGAAATAACTCGAATAAGGCTGGTACATCACTTGCGAGCAGCTCATGACTGGTACTAATAGACGCTGTTTGGTCTGAACTGTCGCTCCTCTGCTCTTCGATGGCTTTGATGTCAAGAAAGTGATGAAATAACGAACTCAAACACATCTTATGCACTGTAGGAGTGGTCTGCACTCGGGTTGGACTCCGCCCAACTGTTTTGCCATTGAAGCTGCGATCGATGCGAAGGGAGAGCACACCATAGCTTATATCCAACGCCAGTGTTATGCAGTGTTTGTCGACGACTGGATCCCTAATATTACTGGAAAATGCGTTTCGCCTTTCAATAAGTCTTCATATAAAACAATATTGTTATATAACATCTATTACTGGATCCGTTCAATGCATTTATATTCTGTTATATTACATCAACTCAGGGCTAAAAGACATTCAGTTGAGTGCACAGCACATCCAATACAATAGGCTGGAGCTCAGGGCAATGATATATTTAATTAACTTCTGCCGAAAAAATTTATTTATTTGAGTAATGGTAGACATATATTAAACTCATATATGAATTATTGTTTGCTTTTTATTGCAGTTTTCTCTATATTCTGTATATTTATATATTGGGAGTGAATCCGATGCCATCACTCACTCTATTCGTGATGTCTTTCACATCTTATACACTCATCTAATTCTCTTACAGTTTTGTTGTCAAGAAATGTATCACTAAATTAAGTTATAGACAGAGCGCTGAGCTTTCATTTTGTAGTTTCTCTCGCATTCTCTCTCTTTTATTCTGTTCTTAACTCTTAGGGAATACCAGAGTCGGAGTCGAGAGTCAAAGTCGTTCACGAGAATCACTCTGTGCTCTGCTATACAAACAAAATGCAAAGTTTGCGCCTTTTGAATAACGAGCGTAAAAGCTCTTCACCATTAGCTCTGAAAACAGTGTTCTTGAGCCGAGTTATGCTGTGCTCTCCTCTCCTGAAGAATGGTCTGAAATATTTTGTGCCGTAACTGAAAAATTCTTTTGTTTTTATTACCACAAACTCTCATATAATGCCTGACATAGGATTACGGCATTAGAAACCATAGACAGCTATGAAGGGGGTGGACAGGGATAGGAAACACTGCGCTCGAGACTTGTAACTCTAAATTGTAATTGAAGAGCAACTGAGACAATGATAAGAAAGAAAGAGTGGAAAAGATAAATGTATATCAAGAGAGAGGGAAAGATTGTTTGAATTGCTCACTAAATACCAGTTCCATCTTCTAAAAGGTTTGCATTGAGTTAATAGTAATACTAATGAACAATATTCTGAGCAAAGAAACAAATGATAACATTTTCACAAAGTTTTCATTTTTGTCTAATTTTTCAGATTCTTATCTCTTATTTGAAATGTCTTCGAATGAAATGCATTTTAATAACAAATTATAATTGTTTTCCACAGTTTTGTGTCAAGAGATAAAAACAATGGGATTTTCTATACATTTTGATTGGATTTAGAGCTATATTAGAGCTTATATTGTTCTCGACTTAACTATTATTCAACTAAATATAGAGCCCGTAGTTATGGCTATCTATTAGACGCCGTATATCTTATTCTGTTATCTCAAAGCTCTTCAAACATTTTGTCGTTTGAATTATTGTTTAGGTTTTGATAAATACTTATATATAACAAACTGTTAGCTATTTTGCAAAAATCTCGACAGGAATGCAGTCCTCGTGTGCACTCATTTTGTCGACTTTGGAAAAAAATGGGAAATATTTCCAGTGCTCAGCACTAGTCTCAAGAAGAAGAAGAAGACATTTATTGTTAAGTTTAGAGTCTTTAGTGAACAGGAGATAGATTTCTGTCCAAAACAAACTCAAACTCAACATTAAATACTCGACTCTTCTATTGAACAAAACGATTGAACAAAATTTTTAAACGAATTTTATCTTCTTTTTTACGATTCTTGCAATTGATTGAAATCAGACAAGAATTCTTATCTTTCAATTTTTCACGATTTACGCTCATTTCACATATAAATGGCAAGGAATGCCAGTGTGTGACAGGTCTTCTCAAATGTTTTGATTAGCTAGCAGAAAATATCTTGCTATTTTCATCGCTCATCACAAGCCTGGCTAACTTGAGAAAGGCTGAACTCAACTAGAACTTACTGATTACCATCTTCTTATTGAAAGTAACTTGCAACTAATGTATTTTCAACATCTACATTTATCAGGTATAATCAATTTGAGGAATTTCTGTTAAATATCAGGAATGAAGTCAAAGAATTTTTATAAACTTGGTTATAAATTGAGTGAAAGTGAGGCCATTTTCCGCATTTCTAATTAGAATCGACACAAAAGTATCTATCGGAGAGCCGTCACAATTAAACCTCAATGAAATCAATCTGAAGCCGAAACTGGAGTCGCAAAGAGACAGATACTTTTTTAATAAACTTCGGCTGAAATTCTTTTTAGCATTTTATGTGTTATGTGAGCCATGAAATTGAGTCGTCTTTGAATTGTTTTTAATTAATGAATAACTCAATAAAATGTATAACAAATAGTTTTATACCAAATTCCAGCTGTGCTTAGATGTGGCTCAGCTCTAAACAGGTATCAATTCTGTCCATATTCTGACTGAGATGTTGGCTCATTCCTACTGTGCAAGACAGGAGAGGGGGAGGAGAGAGAGAGAGAGAGAGAGAGAGAGAGAGAGAGAGAGATCGGCCAGAATTTAATCAAAACTTATGGCTTTAAGACATTGAGTTTTATTACTGAAAACAGAGGCATAAAAAAAAGAAGAGATTTTTTGGTGAGGAATACCTTTTACGTTAATTAATTGAGTTGCTCTGTGTTGAGCGCTAATGAAATATTTGAAACAAAACTAAATTAATTGCATTTATTTCAACCAAAAGACCGATTAAATGATTAAATCACATGTTTTTCGAGAGAATCTCATCAGAAATCAGTGGAAATAAATTGAAAAAAGTGTTGATTTGATGAATAAATTGACAAATATTTGCAATTTTTTGTAGAAATAAGAGTAAAATAATTTGGATTCTTCTCTAAGCGCCTCATATTCATGATATTCACCGATAATTCAATAATTATTTGTGGTATTTAAAGAACGCTTCCCTTAAGTACCTCAAGAAAAGCATCAGAAAAATGACCAAATTTTTCCACAGAGGGTTCAAATCAATTGATTTTCAAATAATAGTAATAATAATAATACGATTTTTCACTTATACTGATATCCAGTGATTTTTGTGAGACATTTCCCAATTTAATGGCTGTGAAACCTGACAATAAATCTAGTGTTGGGTACTCCTCCTCCTCCTCTTTTCCGTTGATTATTCTGAGTTATCTGAAAAACATTCATATTGTGTGTGTATGTGGAGAGTCATAAAATGAATGGCAGTCTCGTATCTATAGGGACTGACACTTACAGACAATCCACGCGATCGATCGCTGCCATAACAGTGGAGCCACACAAAGATTCAGAGGCTCAGCATCTGATCCTATAATCAAGTATTTCATATGAAAAGCTCAAAGTTATGCTAACAGTACGGGCTTTAGGTAAGGGATATCCGAGTGTTTCTCATATTTTGAATTTCTCCTGAATTTCTGCTATTTTTTGAATTAACGAAATGTGGGGCAAAAAATCACTTATTCTTCAATCATTTTAGTTATGAGTTTTTGCACCAAATTATGAATTGAAGTCAATGTTGATTCATTTTCTTCGCTCAGAAATGTTAGCTATTTTTCTCACCTTTCAATTCCTCGGTAAAGAAAATAAGTTATAAAACGCTTTAAACAAAAAATATTTGAGTCTATTCTGTGCGCACAAAAAAATACACAGAATTTCGAGAATATTTTGAAGTTTTTTTTCAAATACAAAAATTCCTCACAAAATTCGAGGCATTTATTTTGGGCTCATTTATAAAGTGCACATATTTTACGTTTTTATGATAATTATGTTATTATAAACTCTATTACCGTTTGGTTTGTCAGCGAAGAGGCCTTTTATCTTCGCATTTAGTGCCTAACGTAAGGCCTCTCGAGTGGAATACCATTAATTTCAATGTATTTTCTTCTATCAAATGATTTGTTTTTAATCAAATAGTTTAAGAATCCGAACATATTTTCAATAACTTCTTCGAGTAATTGAGTTAATCGTCGATTGGAGTCAATTATAAAACTCGCTTCAAATGAATGCTTGAAATTCTTGGTTATCTCACTCATACATTCATATATGTATAGTGTCTTTGTTTGTGAGTCTGATATTTGGCCAAAAATATGTCAAATTATTAGTAAAAACATTAAAAACATTATTTTAAACGGAATATGAGTTTTTTGGGCAAAATATTTGCCTCTTATTTACATAAGTATTCTTAATCAGTGGTCATCGGTATGTGTTTCCTCTTCTAACTGCAGGCCTGAGCCGTTTGTTTCAATAAGAGTCACACAATTATACTGTTCTACTGTAGGGCTCTCTCGGGTATAGATCTGAACGACTGTTGAAAAAAACCGCAAAATTGGTGCTGAAAAGTGATGTAACTAACGATTAAAAGGTATTTGGTCTCAGGCCCAGAGTCACCAGCGCTAGGAGAGCACCGGCCACTAGTGACGGCCACCCACAGAGTCATGTGAAAAAGTTAATCAATAAGAGGTCTTTTAATGTTTTAAAATTTGCGATAAATGGCTCGGATTAGAGCACAATAGGGAAGACCTGATCTCCAAATGAGAATTGAATTCAATTAATGTATTATAACTCTAATACACTCATTACTAGCGATTTATTGCCTCCGCTTTTTACTTAGGCTTTCCAATGGCTGTCCAATGCCAGAGTCGACTGGGTTTTGATGAGAAGCCGGTGCCACCAAACAGGACTGACAGCCAAATATCGTCACAACTAAAGATAAATTAGTGAATTATACAGAAAATTGTGATAAGAATAATGTGTTTTGAGGTTTTTCTCCTTATATTCAATATTAGGAAAGACTCGAAGAGTCGACACTTCTCTCCACTTCTCTTAATAGTGCCTCAGATTTGATCCAAAAGTCTGTGAATCAAACAGAATGTGATCTTTCATTCGGATTTCAATTTAGATATATTTCACTTAAACACTGAATAGGATATAAGAGACTCTTAAATGAAGCTCTCGATCATACTCTTGATCATACTCTTGATCACATTGAGTGATCATATTTTGCTACTATTACTACTACTACCAGTACCACCACTTACGAACATCTCTCTAATTTTATCTTAACTAGAATAGTTTAGAATTTTTGGACACCCAGATAGATTCGGCTTTTGAGAATCTTAAAATAAAGTTACCTAGACTATTACAGTTGAAAGGATGATAAAGTTGATCACTTGATGATAAGCTTATAACTTTTGAATACCTAATCAAAAATGACAAAGATTAAAGGGGGAGAAGGATTATCAATGCTTGATAAATATATTGGATAACCTCACCCTAGATGATCTAGGCTAGATCAGTATGTTTTATTTGAATTCTTTGTATAACTCTATACTTTAAATTTGTGGTCAATTTGTGGTCAATTTGTGGTCAAATAAGAGGTTTTGTGTGAATAAGAAGTGAACGGCATTTGAACGAATGGATAGACATAAGAGTATGCATACTATAGAGACCTCTCTTCGCGAGTTTTATAAGTATTTTTTCAACTCTTGTTTACAATAATCAGCTGATAGTCAGTCAATTGTCAGTCAATTGTCAGACAAAACAAAAGTTTAATAATTTTCCAAAATATTAGTATTTTTAGGCAAAAAAATGAGTGAAATAATGAATAAAATTATTAGAGAAGTGATTAATGTGTCGATTAAGTTCTCTGAGGATATAAAAATGGACCCTCATATTGATTACTCCCATAGTATTAGAAGACATTTGGTTTCTTTAATAACAAATATTGGTTCGTTCGCTAACATTGTTTCAAATGTTGTGCCGATTATACCCCAAACTCGAGCGTAAGTATAATTGATTTGTGTTTTTTGTTGGTCTCCTCTGATATGTACTTCTTTTGCCATTTGTTTGAGTTTGTGTTCAAAGTATTACT
>JAQIXD010001015.1:0-18371 GCA_034699985.1 Minunthozetes semirufus | reverse complement strand
TTCGAGGCGGCTTTCCATCAAAGCTGGCCGAATTTTCGGCCAGAGTTCACGAAACGTATTTAAAATAGGTATACGCAATAAAGTTTAAACAACAATTTTTAAAATTAAAGTTCAGACCTAAAGGTCGGCCACATTTTTCTATTTCCCAGGGATTCACACACTTCTTTGGATCACCAAATTGTGCGACAGTTTTGTAGCGGTCGTTACGAATGCGAACAATACGCCCGTCAGAGACACCGGTATAGACATCACCTGTTTTTATGTAACAAATTTACTATTTTTTTGTCTCAAAAACTGTTTTTGATTAAAATATAATAAAATTTAGTAAATTCTCTAATAATTACTTAAAGATATCTTCAACAGGTATGAGAACATAATATATAACATAAATCAATATATCATACCTTTCCATATAGCGAGAGATTCTGGTCCTATAATTTCATTGACAAACAAGTGATCGGCTTCTGAGAGCCTATTATTGGCTCGGAGTGGACCGTCAAAAGTCTCGGGTAGAGTCAGACTGTATTTAGAGAAGATTTTTATTTAAAAGTAAGGAAAGTATGGAAAGTATGGAAAGTATGGAAAGTATGGAAAGTATGGACTCACTTATAAGAATTTGGTTCGATATCCAAAAGAATATTCGGTGCAAAAGCAAAAAATAGGTAAACCATAAACGTGTGAAACAGTATTCTAAGAGTTTTGAGCAAAAATTCCCCAAAATTCTCCAATTTTGTCATTTTTGGTAAATCGATACAATTCATCAAAACTTCTTTGAAATCAAAGTGAAGTTTAATTTTAAATTCATTTGTTTGAGAAAAATCTGAAAATAGTTGACCCGATAACCGACATATAGACTGAAAGTTGTTTTATTCGCTTCTATTCAGTTGAAATACTTATGAAAAGTGGGGCTATTAGTACCTGTCAATGATGTTCTGCTTCTCTACTATTCTCATCGACTGCTTATTCTTAGCGCAAGACACAGGTGCTAAAAGTAATCACCAGCTCCTTCCTAATCGATATCTCCACCACAGTATTACCACAATATTAGAATACGACTCACATTTAATTGGATAAACTTTATTTCAGTTGAACTTAGTTTGAAATTTGTATAACTTAACAGAACAGAAACGTTTTGTTATTGTATGTGCTTTTCCGTATGATATCCAGCTGTGATATCCCCCTCTTGGTTATGGTTGTGGTGCTGATGGTACTCTTGCATTGTACCAAACAAAGAACAAACAGTCATTTCGAACAAACATAAAATAAATTGAATACAACATAAAGTGATAAACAAAAATCAAAATCAATACTTCGCTCTTCTCCTCAAAAGTTGATTTAATATTATTACACAATAAATAAATCAAATAAAAACTATCGTAGAGTTAAGGCTAAACTTTTTTTTACTCGAAATTAAATTTAAATTACTCTTAGATTTGTTTTAAATACATTTAAAGTAATTAATTCTCCAGAATATCCAAAAAATAATATCAATAATATATAGTATTTGTTGTGATTATAAGAATTTTTAAATAAATAATCAAATTATAAAAGTTTTTAAATTATTATTTAATTTTATTATATTTTTTATCGAAAGACGAAAATATCAATAAAACTAACGAATAGAAGAGTAATGGCATTTCGGAAATGTTTTGTTCAATAGTTTCTGACTTCAAATTAATTGAATTAAGGAAATGCTTTGTTCTTAAAGTGATTGTGAAGTAATTGTTTGCGAAAATACATTTCTGAATGAAATGTTTGTAAATTAAATTGACTTCAATTGAATAGTGCTTTGAATTTGTTGACTGACGACAAACTGCAATAAATTATAAACAAATTCAAAATAAATAATCGATTATTGAGTTTGTGATCATTTTTGAGAATATTAGCGAACATTAGATCCGGAATAAGTTTTGTCGATAAGAAGACACAAATTAATTGCAGTTTTGAGTAATTTTAAGAAAAGAGGAAATCAAACAAAAAATCATTTTATTGTTTGAATAAAGAATTTTATTCAATGAATGAAAAGGGAATACATTTTTGATATTTATTTGAAAATTATATTAAAAGTCGAGTCATTAATAACTCATTAGCAAAGGATAGATAAAAAATCTTTTTGACCTCTTAAATGAGTATCGGCATTACCCCCAAACTTGGGATCTGTCCGAACCACATACTGAGGGTCAGTTAGCCAAAAGTTATTAATGCTTATAAATGCTTATTTGATGCGTAACAGACTATTTGACTATTGATTGACTTTTTAAAGCTTTTTAATGAAAAGTAACAGAATTTTAGAGCAATTAATCTATTGTTTGGTTGTGTAGCCATTAAACCAATAGGTCTTTGATTTGAAATCTCATTAATTAATTATTTTAGTGAAAAATAAGGCAAAAGTTGGCAAAAAAAATGCCAAAAACGAGTGAAACTCAGTTTCAAAAAATGAAGAGATTCTCAAATGATTCGGGTGGTGTCTTAACCATTCAAGCTGACGACAAAACTAAAAACCGGGTCCTCTATTGTCAGGCGTGTCTCTGTGTGGTCAACAGCTCTAAGAAATCACATGTCGTTCAACACATGAAAACTGCAAATCATTTGAAAAAGATTACGACATTTAAGTCAAAACAAGAATCGGTTACGACTTTCCTTCAAAATACTCAGAGCGACTTCAAGTCTGATTTATGTGAATTTCTGGTCACATGTAATATTCCTTTCCATAAGATTTCAAAACCTGGATTCAAAAAGTTTTTTGCGAAATACGTAAAATATGATTTGCCTGAGAAGTCAACCCTCTCTAAGTTTTATCTCAAGCCTTTATATTTGAAAACAATTGAGAAAATTAGAGCTGATATCAAAGATGAGTACATTTGGGTACAAATTGACGAAACAGAAGATCTAAAGAAGAGGAAAGTTGTGAATACAATAATCGGATCTCTCAATTCAGATGAAACAAAATGTAAGAAATATTTAATTAATGTGCAATTCGTCGAAAGAGCTAACCATTCGACGATTATTCAAGCGGTGACCCTTGCCTTGTCGTTACTATGGCCGGAAGGCATCAAATTTGAAAATGTTTTGCTTTTGATTACAGATGCCGCCCCCTATATGAAGTTAGCAGGGGAGGTGTTGGCGGTTATGTACCCAAAACTAATTCACATCACTTGTGTCGCCCACGGATTGCATAATTTGTGCGAATTTTTAATGAAAAAATACAAAGATATTAATCGATTTGTTGTTTGTGGTAAAAAAATATTCCTAAAAGCGCCCAACAGAGTGGAAATATTCAGGCAAGTCTTTCCAGATAAGCCTTTACCACCAGAACCAGTGAAAACAAGATGGGGTTCGTGGTTGACAGGAGTGAGATATTTTGCCGAAAATTACGATATGTTTTGTCAGGTCATTGAGAGGCTTAAACCTGAAGAGAGCGCTTTCATTGAAGAAATCAAAGAACTGATTGTGAAGCCTAACGTCAAAAATGAGTTTTCATTCATTTTCTCAAACTTTGATTGCATTCGCGAAGGCATCAAAATACTCAACTCAAGAAAACTGTCTCTCAATCAAAGTCTTTCTATCATCGAATCAATTTGTGTTCGGCTCGAAGAGAGTATAAGTGGATCCGCTGAAGACATAGTCATTAAAATGAGACAAATATTTGCCAAAAACAAAGGTTTAATTATTTTGAAGCAAATAAATCAAGTTTTGAGCGGTGAAACTGAATGTAAACTCGAGTGTGATCTGAGCCCTACCGAAGTCGCAGCCATGAAATGGTGTCCGATCACCGACTGTGATATCGAAAGAAGTTTCTCAAGTTATAACTTCATACTTACGGCTAAGAGATTGGACTTCAATGAAGAGTCTATTAAACAACATCTCATTATTTATTGTAATTCTGAAGCCTTTTTGACAGAAAAATAAATGATTATTTTAGAGCTTATTTGACCACTTTTTCGGGATTATTATAGAGCTTTTTTGGCCAAGATAAAAGATTTTTTATCTATCCTTTGCTCATTAGTCATTACCTAAAAAGAGTAAACCTCTGAGGTATTCGTCCGTCTTTGCTATTAAGTGCGGTCTCAATGTCTTCGAGTGGCGGTAATTGTTTGAGGTCTCCCAAAGCGGCCACAGATGCTCGACTTCGGAGCACTTTTGTGGCAACTCTTCTAATGTCTTCTTCAGTGACTCTATCGATTTGATCGATGAAATAATGAGCAGATTTTCTGTGACCGTTTGCCAGTACTTGTCGTCCAATGTCTTCAAACATGACGGGTCGCGCCTCCAAATTCATTAATAGCATTGATTTCAACTGAGTTTTGGCCCGATTTAGTTCAATCGGAGAACTCATGGGTCGACTCATATTTATTGTTTCGCCGATCACTACATTTATTAAGTCTCTCAATTGGGAGGGATGTGCCGACGCTTGAATACAGAAGAGTCCGGAATCACTGTAGGCGTGATTATAAGCGGTTGCGCTATACATCCAATGGAACCGATTCAATACATTTGTGTATAAACGAGTATACATTCCCTTTCCGGGTCCTCCAGCAGAGAATGATCCGCCCCCACCCATAATCATATTTAGGACACAAATCGGAATGAAGTCATTCTCGTCCTGATGTGAAAAGCTTTCGAGTCCTAACACGAAGTGAACCAATTCTGGTATTGGTGTCGGACCTAAACTAACATTTGATAAATCTTTCTCAACGGCTACCACTCCTCCCGTATACTGAGCCACAGAATTGTCCACAATTGGAGAGCCATTGTTTTTGGGCAAAAGGGTTGAGTCGTCGGTCCAAATGGGTTTTGTTTCTAAGAAATACTTTTTTGCCAAATCTACGAGTCTTTTGTGTTCGACACCCACTCCCGCCAAAACCATTCGGTTAGGGATGTGATAGTTCTTAATGTAGTCGAAGATCACGTGTCTGTCAATAAGATTAAGATTTTCGATGGGACAGAGTTTGGGCAGACCTAACGTATTGCTTCGATATGCGGCTGAATGGATGAGTTCGAAAAGAATAGGTTCCGGATCCGATCTCATCGATAGGTCTTCTAATTCGAATTCAATCATTTGTTTTGCGAAAGACATCTCTTCGGTAGTTATCTTAGGCCTGAGAACCGTTTCCGATAATAAATGGACGACTGATGAGAGTCCGCGAGAGTCTATAGAAGCGGCATAAATGAGTGTATCTCTTGATCCCTGACAATCACAAATTCCTCCGAATTTCTCTAAACTTCTCATAATTTGGTCTTTATTTCTGAAATCAATCGTTGAATTGAACGCTAATTTCTCCAAGAAGTGGGAAATACCCGACGGATGGTTCACTTCATAACGAGAACCGGAATCAATTACAACTCCAACCGTGCAAAACTGTCCGAATTTCTTCTGAGAGGCCACTCGTAGGCCATTACTAAGAGTTGTTACTTTTGTCTCATTATCTTCATTGGTTACCGTTGCGAACACAGGC
Source organism: Minunthozetes semirufus (assembly GCA_034699985.1). Taxonomy (NCBI): domain Eukaryota; kingdom Metazoa; phylum Arthropoda; class Arachnida; order Sarcoptiformes; family Punctoribatidae; genus Minunthozetes; species Minunthozetes semirufus. The sequence continues at coordinate 12,915 of JAQIXD010001015.1, read as the reverse complement.
TTCGGAAAACCTAAAATAATTGACACCTATTATAGGATAACCTCAAGTGACGCGAAAAAAAACTTGAGTCACAGACCTGGCAATGGCTGCGATAGCGATGTCTGAGTGATTTGATTGACATTTATTTGCGATACATTAGAGTTAGAGCTACTCTTTAAACGAGTGAATTGACTGAAGATTTGTTTCTTATTGTTTAGATTAGATCTATTGATAACTGATCGAAGACTATAACCAATTGCGTGAAATGCGGCCATAATTTCAATGCCTTTAATCACTTCTTTGCGCAGGACTTAACACTTCTGTATTACTCGATGTCTATAAATAATGGCTTTAAATGCGAATAAATTGTCGACAATTTGTCGTTCATTTTAATGCAAAACAAACCATAGTTTGAAGACATTGCTTATGGATATACCTTTAGTGTCAACAAAGAAGTGATGCAATTATTACTGAATTTTTATATTTGAAAATATTTTGACAAATTGTTGAATAAAAATAGTTCATTGAATAGACCTGATTGTGGTGATAGTGATGGCAACTTTCACACTACATAAGGACAAACTTGTTGAGTGTCCTTTCGATAAGAACCATAAGATTGCGACCAGAAATCAGATCAAACATATAATTGAATGCGAAAAGAAAATTGTGTCCAAATTTTCGGTTTGCATTTACAACGCATCCCATCGTATGGCCAGAAATGAATTCGCACAGCATATCAACAACTGTCCCGACGGTAGACAATACATTCGAGACGCCTATATCTCCAGACAAACAAATAGCGCTTCTATTGAACCCGAAGTCTCAACAAAACATTCAATTGAATCTCAGGTGACATCTAATTCTCAGACACCTCTTCAGAAGTTAGATGAAGAGGACAGCGATAATTGGGATAACGATAATTGTCCACAATATTCGATATATGGCATCAATGAAGACATCTCTAAAAGTAATGAAAATAAAACACAAAAACTGACTAAAAATCAAAAGAAAAGGAACCGAAGAAAGGCTTCCATCGCTTCCAAAGAAAGCCAAAGTATTTGGGATTAAAATAATTGAAAATAATTTAAATTCATTTTTATTTTAATATAAAATCATTTTATATTAGATTTCAGACAAAAGTTATCGAAAAATAAGAGAAAACTATATTTTGTCGATATTTTAGTCTATTTTATGAATCAATAAAAAAGTTTTACATTTTATCGACGGTTTTAATTCCGAGTAATGAGAGACCGGTTTCTATTACCCGAGCGGTGGCTTCGCATAGAATAATACGATTGTGATTAACGGTAACCTTTTCTACGCCCTCTTCGACTGACTTCACAATACAATAGCACTGATCATAGAATTCACTGAAAACTACCGATAATTCGAATAAATAACTGCAAAGAGTGTGCAAATAGAGGTCATCCGCCATCTGAACAATTACTTCAGCGAATCTGAGTATGAATTTCGCTAATTTGTATTCTCTCGGATGAGACAAATCAATGTTCGCAGTCTTTTCAGCCAATTGTTGGACACTTTCCTCGAGATTAGCGTTTCTTATGATTGATCTGATTCGAGTCAAAGCGTATAACAAATAGACGGCAGTATTTCCTCTGTCGTCAAGCATTCGGTTGAAACTAAACACGTATTCGTGGTTTCGGTCGTGACTCAAATCCGCATATTTTATACATCCGATGGCAATGGCCTCCTGCGCGGCCTTCAATTCTTCGGGAGACAACACTTTATCCCTTTCCTTTTCCATGAGTTTTGCGAGAGATCTTTCCATTCCTTCGTCGATCAAATCCTTAAGTCTTACGGTTTCACCGGAACGGGTCTTAAATTTCTTTTTGTCTTCGCCTGAAACCAATCAAATGAGTGATAAATGAAGAGAAGAGTAATTGAGGGGACATATATGAAGACATACCGAGAACTACTCCAAAGGCGATGTGTTCCACGAGATGTTTATTTGGGTCAATATATCCCACTTTTGCGGCGCAATTGAAAAGTATTTGGAAGTGATTGCTCTGTCCGGCGTCGACAACATATATGATGCGCCCGACCTTCTCTTCGTTGACTCTCTGCCTAATAGTTGCCAAATCTGAAGTGTCATAAGTGAAGCCTCCGTCAGACTTAACGATTGTCATCGGAGGCAATGATTTGTCGGTCGGGAACAACACTTTTCTTCCTTCTTCTTCAATAAGTAGTCCTCTCTCTTCGAGATCTTTAACCACTTCGAGCATCAATTTGTGGTAATAAGACTCTCCTCTTTCCATAAGTTTTGGACTAATGCCTAATATTCGGTAAATTTCCTGAAAGTCTTTTCGAGAAATATCGCAGATCTGAGTCCAGGTGGCGATCATTAGTGGTTCTCCGGCCTGAAGTCGAACAGTGGTATCGTAAGCCCTCTTCTTGAACTCCGGGTCGTCATCGAAACGTTTCTTCGATTCTTTATAAAACGCCTGTAAGTCAGAGATCGGAGGGGGGTTTGTCCTGTGGTCGGGATATTTCTCTATGAGATGCGCCAAAAGCATTCCAAACTGAGTGCCCCAATCGCCGACATGATTGATACGAAGCACATCCATTCCAATAAACTCGAGGAGTCGGGCAACACTGTCACCAATAATGGTAGACCTGAGGTGTCCGACGTGCATCTCTTTAGCGATATTCGGAGACGAATAGTCGACGACAACCCTATTATTTGAATCTTCAGTTTGCAATCGATGGACGCGAACGCCATTCAAAACAATATTACGGATCGAATCCGAAACAAATTGTTTGTTGAGAGTAATATTGATAAAACCGGGTCCGGCGACCACTACACTACTGATCATTGAGTTCTTCGGGAGTCTTTCGATTAGAGCATTGGCCACATCTCGAGGACTCATCCTCTTATCGGTCATATATTTACTTAAAGGGAGTGCACTATTGCACTGGTAGTCGGCGTGATCTGATTTTGTCACTAAAAGTGGTGCATTCGTTACTTTAGGATAGGCCTCATTTATGGCCATTCGGAACAGTTCTCTCACAGAATGCAAGACACTATTCATTCCTCCGTTTTGTGGATCAAATGCTTCGATCATTGTATTAGTCTTCGGTTTATTACTTAAATCTATTATTGAATTAAAAACGAATTACTTTTAAATCAATCATTAATTTAATGAAAAATTAATAAACCTTTTGTTTGTTTATCACTATTTTGTTCCCTATTTTGTCGACTCTTTTCTTCTTCGATGGAATTCTTCAAAATAGTTATTCTGTACTTAAGTTTCTTGTTTTGGAGACGAAGTTCATTCAATTCGGCTGTAATTTAACCAAATTTTATATGAGATATGTCTTAAGATTACATAATAAGTAAACTTACGAATTGAGTCGAAGTCAATATCGTTGGAACTATTGTCACTCTTTTGGATCAATTGTTTATATTTGTTCTCTAATTCATTGACTTTTCGCTCCAAAAGGTTCTGTTTTTCAAATGATTTTTCCATAATTTTATTAAAAAACAATGAAAGGGACCGACAGTTGGTTCGCACGTGAATATGAGGTGAATCTGATTGGAAGTATTGATCCAATAGTTGGCACTTGAATGCAATGTGTGTGCAATACATGCAATACCTCTACAATCACTACAAACACTGCTTTTGCGCTAATATTCCTCTATTGGAGAATGCATTGAATGTCATCGGTTCACACCATTTACCAAACATTCACATATGATGTGACGATTTATAGACTGCGAGCACACCTATGACTGGAGGGGAGTCTAATCAAAGAGCTATTGTGAGACCACTATTGGACACGACTTCCACGTATTGGAGTATATAAAGACTTGCATTTTGTGGGAGACATCAGTTTTGGAGTGATTTGCGTCACATCTGGTTGTCTGACAAACGTTTGAATTTCTGGTGGTTTTAAACACATTTAATACTCGTTTTAAATCAATTCAATTGTATTTAAAGTATTTGATTCTTTTGTGATATAACTGGTGTTCAACAAAAAGCTGATCCAAATGTCGTCTCGATCTCTATCAATGATTTTTGGCAGTCGTTCTATCCTTCTGTCGAGTGTTGGACACGAGTCTCGAAAAGCTAATCGATATTCCGTTCATTCAATGAGTGGTTTGTCGTCCAATAAATCCGCAAAAAGTATTGAAACTCAGACCAAACTGTGGACCGACAAACAATACGAAGAATGGGTTGACCGCATTTTTGGACCACTAAAGAAGCCTTCGATGGCCAGAAACCAAGAAAAGAGTAAAACAGTTGCGAAGACCACTCAATAATCCTATATATTTAGGTCTAATTATATCTAATTCTTAGGAATTTAATTAATTTTGAATTTATTTTTGACATTAATTTCAAGTATTAAAAGAAATCTCATTATTCGATGTCTTTTCACTGAAAACATATTTTTGTTATAATTATTATTAAAATAAACTTTTATTTCATTTATTTAAATGAATTTCAAATATTTTTTCATTTATTTAACAAAAATAATATAAAAAACATTAAAAGAAATATTTAATAGAATTGTTATATAAATTGGTATCAATTTTGTCAAAACATATCAAATAATTGAAATGGTTTTGAATTTCAATCACTTAATTATATTAAGAGTTTTGCCAACTCTGACAAATGCATCGATCGTTTGTTGGATGTCGTCCTTGGAATGAGCCGCTGATATCTGGACTCGAATTCGTGCCTTATCTTTGGGTACCACCGGATAACTGAATCCAATGACATAAACACCGTTTTCTGTTCAAACAATTAGTTAAGCGAAAAGTTATGTAAATATTTAGATAAGAGACTAATTAGTAATTACCGAGCATTTGATCCGCAAAAGTGGAGGCCAGTCGTGCGTCACCGATAAAAACGGGACAAATTGGATGATTATCGCCCTAAAGAACATACAATAGTTATTGTCTTTGATTTAAAGATAGTTTTGTATTAAATAAGAAAAGTTTAGTTAAGTTTAGCGAAGAGTCACTGAAAACGAACCAAAATATTGAATCCAAAGGATTTCATTTCAGTTCTGAAAAGTTTTGTATTGCTTTCGACTTTTTCTGTCAAAGAAGTGCTTTCGGTCAACACATCAAACACTCTAGAGGCCGAAGCGACCACTGCTGGCGGTAATGAATTGGAGAATAGATATGGTCGGGCCCTCTGTCTTAACAAATCAATTAATTCTCGGTTTCCAGTAGTATATCCACCGGCGGCGCCGCCCAGAGCTTTGCCAAGTGTTGAGTTAATTATATCGATCTTTCCGGTTAATCCCAAATACTCTTCAGTACCCCTTCCTGTGGCGCCGAAGAAACCTGTGGCGTGACATTCGTCGACGAAGACAATTGCATTGTATTTTTCTGCCAAATCACAAATGGCTTGAAGTGGTGCCACATTTCCATCCATACTGAAGACTCCATCAGTAGCTATGAGTCTGTTCCGTGCGCTTTGGCTTCGCTTCAATAACTGTTCCAAATCAGACATATTTCTGTGTTTGTATCGAAATCTTTGTGCTTTACTCAGGCGAATGCCATCAATAATTGAGGCGTGATTTAACTCATCAGAAATGATAACGTCTTCCGATGAGAGAAGAGCTTCAAAAAGACCTGCGTTTGCATCAAAACAACTCGCATAGAGAATAGCGTCTTCGCGACCGTGAAATTTAGCGATTTTGGCCTCAAGTTCTTTATGTATGTCTTGAGTTCCACAAATAAATCGAACAGAACTGAGTCCCGAACCATATTTGTCGAGCGCTTCTTTCGCTGCTTTTATCACTCGTGAATCACTCTTAAAGAATATAAGAAACAATTTCTTACAATTATTAAGCTTTCAATTTATGTTCACATAATTAAAAATATTTGTTTTCTCACTCTATCTAATAGTTTATAACAGATTCAATAAAGAGAATCACAGCTAATATTATTAAGAATTAAGATTTGCTAATAAAGTAATTTATGTAATTTATATTAATTTATATTCTGGTCTTCTAATTGAGTAACACTTCATAGGAATATATTATAATATTTAACTCAAATGCCTCTCAATATTGAAATAATATTTTTAACTACATTTAAAACTCTTGAGAGACTTTTGTTAAAACAATATCTAAATAAACAAATGATAATAAATGTGTTATAACACTGTTATCGCATTAAATTAGAAATTAACGAACAGATAATCCGAGATAATTGTTAGCGCAGAAGTTGATCACTTTATCTGTCCTTCCCTTAACATTAATGTGTGAGTCCTGACGAGAAGTTATAATGCGTTCACTTTTCCAAACACCAGAATCTTTGATGGATTGCAATTCATCTTTAAGAATGGCTTCAGTGGTCGACCACTTGTGGCGAACAATATTCCAAAAAGGGTTTTGTTTCGATATATCTTTAATCGATTTAAGCCATCGATGGTTAGCTTTAAACAAAATAATTGAAAAGAATTTCAGACAATAATGAAATACAAATCACAAAAGATCTCCAAATTTGTCAAATAATGGCATTTAATGGTAAATAAATACCTTTTATTACTCGATTCATGACTTATCAAAACTTCCGTCAACTTCATGGATGCAAAAGCCTTTTAGCGTTAATTTCAGCCAAACTTTTATTGGTTGAAACGCTTGAGTCGTTCCCAAAACTGGTAAACTTGTTGTTCAACCACTTTTGTGGAACAAACAGATGTCACCACTCCTTCGACCAATTATTCCTGCCTTTCGATGCGTTACCAAAGAATTTCAAATTTTGACAGATTTTGTTCACCACTGTTTCAGAGGTACAGACACTCAATACTAGAACTGTGAGGGACTTACTTGAGCTGAGTCTCGATTTTAGTTTGTCCTAAACTTAGAATAACATTACACTAATAGTAATGTTAGTCATACTCACAAAGTCATACTCTTTCTCATTATTCCCATAATATTTCACTAAAATTAATGACAAACTTTTCAATTAAATAATTTTGGATTAATTTTTTTGAAATAAAGTGACCATCAAATGGCTCTTTCAAAAGACTTTGAGTGACACTTCAACAATTTAAGGTAATGTATTTTTGTCTTTATTTATCTATTGTTAATTCAACAAGTGTGTTTCTGTGTGTTTGTATGTGCCTTTGTTATTATATAGTATAATTTATATTTATCAAGAGTTAGTGGGTTTGGTCATAAAATGAATGGGTTAAAGAGGCGTGGTTCATTTAGTTGAGAGACTTTGCTATTTTTTGCATACAAAATGATTAAGATAATATTATATAAATATAATAGTTGTTCAATAGTATGCACTCCCCTGACTCCTTCCATAGGCCTCTCTATCGCCGGATGTTTTCAATTAAAGGCATATGAGTTGCGATGAAAATACAAACGAAACATTCATTTTAGATGAAATTCTCTGAAATATCAGCTCTTATAAACACATTAATCACGTTTATCTCAAACCTAATGTAGCATTTCTTACTTTATATCAGCAATTTTCGTGTTTTACCAATAAATATAAAATTATTTCACTTTTCTCATAATTTATAATCGGAAAAAGATTTTTAAAACTTTTGTTCAAAATGAAATTGTTGCTTTTTTCAGTGTAAAAGTTTCAATATGGTTTCAGATTTGAAATAATTTTTAATCAAAAGCAATGAATTTAATTATTCAATAAATTAATTGATTGTTTGATCATTTAATTTAGTAAAACTCAAAACTATGTTTTTCGCCCACTTTTTAGTCACAATCTTTACATTTGGCCTAAAATTAAAAGATTACGAAAAATAAGAGAAACAAATCATAACAATAGATTAGAGAAAATAGCCTAATTATTAGGCCATAATCCAATCTTTACCAAAATAGTAAAAGAACTTTTGAATTTGAAAATGTTATAAACTTGGAAACTGACCACAAGAGACTCCTAATACTAGTGGTAATAATGAATTGAAACTATTCTTAACGAAACATTTTAGGAACTTTCAGGTGAAGCGATGGGAATATTTTGAGAAGAGCCTACACACCAGAGAGCACATCATAACATAACACATATATGAGCCATCGTTTGTATGGAATTTGAGTCTGAATTCATTTGCGGACCTATTCTTGTGATAGTGTGTGTTGTGTTGCGTGCGTTTCACTCCATAACAAGACTTGAATTGCATAACAAACTGTGAATATTGTTTAAGTTTGAGAAATGCAGTTCTGGACCCGCAGTGGATATCTGTGTGCACCTGCTTTGGTCGTGAAACAGACAATATTATCTCCGCTTAGAGTAATCGTGACTCCAATCGTGACTTTGATTTCTCAAATGAACAGAAATCCGAATCCAAACACAACTGAGGACTCAGTTCTGCATTAAATGCTTAAAAAAAGTTCACTTCTCTCAAAGGCGTAAAACAATTGTCAAACACTTGAAACACTTAAAGCCTATAATAAAAAGTGGTATTCAATTGAACTGATCGTCAAATTTATTTAAAAGAAACAAATTTTAATTATATTTAATGTGAAAAATGTCGTTAAAACTTATTGAGCGCAAACGAAACGGTCTGAATGTCGTCAACTGTTTCTTCTATTCGGGTAATTATACAACAATTTATTTATATATAAGTTTCCTCATTGTCTTTAAAATGGACTTTAAATACATTATTAACTTTTGTTTTGTTTCTTCTAAACTGAATGTCATTTGTTTTGAACTTTTTTTTAAAATGATTTTAATGTATTTCTGTTCTCTACTCATCTCTATTCTTCTCTCATGCGATTCCTAATTGAAAACTCCTTCTGAACTCTTCCAAAGTCTCAGAAAGTCTTCATTTGATTTGAGACACTCTTTTAAATTCAATTTTAATGATTGATTCGTCGTTTATAGCGAACAAGAATTTCGTGAAAAATAAAATACATTTAAATACATAATTGAATGCAGAAAGATATCAAAGACTTAACTTTGAAATTGTTTTGATAATTATTGCGATAAAGTTTCACATTTTTTTCTCGATTAGTTTCTCAGATAATGAATCGTGAAAATCGTGAATAATTGAAAAACAAGATAAAGTATCGAATATTTCAAATGAGTTCTCAATAAGTTTTAAATGTTTGGTTAATTTATTTTTATTAAAACCAAAACAATTTTCACGTAAACCGCGGAATATAATTAAAATCTTTATTCCAGGTCTAAATGTAAGTTATCGAGCAATTAAAGGATAAATACATGTATTTCCCAATAATTAATAAGTTATGAATCATAACTAATACTTAAATATAGTTGATTTCTATACAAGTTTTCCCTCAAAAGCTTTTTTAATCAAAGGAAAAACAAATCATAAAATAAGTCTTTTCTGAACTGAAACTAATCACTAGTTTTGTTCAAAACTCTCTATAATTTATGTCTGAATTCAATCAGAGTTTTGATTCATCGGTAGATTTGATCTTAAAATTCATCGGTTTATATATATTTAATACTTTAACTAATGTCTTACAGCTCTGGCCTGCATTGTTCCATACCTGAGCGCTCATATGCGAGAGATTGGAATCACAAAAATACAGTCGGCATGGATTACATCAATAGTTGCTTTGATAAGTATGATCGGACCGCTATGTTTGGGACCCATCGCTTATAAGTGCAACAAATATAAAGTGATTCTTGTCTTCTGTCTATTATTGTCATTCATTGCATATACGGCACTACTATTCGTACCGAAAGTCATATTAACTGAAAGACAGCCTAAAATTCAATTTGATTGTACGGATGGCTTCTTGCATATTGAGCAGTGCCCCAATTGGGAGGGTCAGTGCCACACATATCCTAAAAGACCGGCAACTAATTTCTCGAACTTTCATTTTACTGGATGTACTTATGAATGTTCGTGGGGTCAGCAGCAAAACACTTCCTATCCAATCACCCTTTGCTTCAAAAGTCTTGGCGTAGAGAGCGATACCTGTCAGGGTATGTCTTATTTGTCTATTATTATCTAAATTAGAATATAATAAGAGTTTATGTGAAACAGTTATTAGGGACACACCATTCGAATCGGCAGAAAGTCGAAGAACCGATAGACCTGACAAAGAAACGGACAGCGATTACATTCAGTTTGATTCTCGATTCGACAGATGGCCAGTGATTGAGAGCTCAAAAAATGATTTGATAGATCGCGTATTCAATGGTCAGCCGACTTGCGATTATAGACCGGCGCCACCGCTGTTAGTGAATCAGAATTTATTTTCTTCGATTCAGTGCAAACCATTCATTCAGAGCTGTAATGTCTTCTGTACTATAAATCTAAGGCACCGCCGAAAATCTACGTCAGATAAAGACCATCCGCACAGACTTCCCACTCCCTGTCTAATAGAGACCGGAAATCCAAAGCAAACATTTTATTTATATTTAATAATCAGATCTGTGGCAGACTTTTCTCTATTTACTGCTTATACTCTTCTGGACGCCCTCTCTATTGCTATGACCAATGATTTCGACTCAATTTATGGCGGATTTTCAAAACTTTGGGCTCTTATGATACCAATGATTGCGTGGCCACCCATTGTTGGCCAACTCATTGATTATTTCTCGACAATCGATGGTCCAAATTACGCGCCGTCCATAATAGTGTTCGATGGACTGGTGGTAATCACCGCATTCCTGGTCATAATGATGCCGCTCTCACCTATTAATCTCCTCTCTAAGTCAGTCTCACAACAAATGGATGGTAAAACCGCACCCATTGTTCCCACCAACGAGTCTTATCCTCGACAACACACCAAAGGGTCGGCTTTTTGTCGACTTTTATTTCTTTTTCCATTAATATTAGTTTTGGGCTCTGAATGGGGTCTTTTGGAAACATTTCTGCACCCGTTTTACACAAACATGAAAACCTCTAAATTATGGATAGGATTGACATTTACGGCTACTTTTGGAGCGGCCGCACCCTTTACTTTCATCGCTAAGTCTTTAATAAATGGAGTCGGAAGAGTGAATCTCATTATTCTGGGTTTTATATTCTATAGCCTTCGCTTCGGCGGAATATCTTTTCTATTGAACCCAAAATGGCTAATAATTCCCTTTGAAATGATGGAAGCATTTAGTCTTCCAATTGCTTGGATTGGAATCACATCCTATTGTCATCATTTGATTAAAAGAAGTCCAAATGCAAGCACTTATGCAACGGGAACTATATATCAGAAATATTCTTCTCATATAACACTTCAATATACTCTTAATTTGATACACTTTGGTGGGGGTCGAGCACTTGGAGCTATAGTAGGAGGCGTTTGGCTCTACTCCTGGCCTGAGTATAACAACTGGTGGTTTTGGCTCAACGATATTGATGTCGATTATGCTGAGGGTTACACATATCTTGACGACGGTTTCCGAGTTCTTCTTAGGATCTGTGGAATAATATCAGTCTGTTTGGGTCTATTACTGGCACTGATATACCACTGCTGTTGTGCCCCAATATTGTGCAGAACCAACAAATCAAAAGTAAAGAAAGCGGTCAAAGATAACTCACCCGCAGTTGTATTGAATGGCAATTATTCACGACTTTTAGAGTCACAGCAAACAGAAAGGGTTGCTCTCAAACAAAATAAGACAAATGGCTCCCAACAGACCCGAAATAATATCGATCAGAATAGGATCAAAATGGCCGACGAAGATGTCGACGAAGACGAGACATTACTGACAAAGTGAAACAAAAGTTAGTATCTCTCATATGAATGACAAATGAGTTATATTTGAAACCAAATTAATATATATTTGAAAATTTGGTTCCTTTTGTTGATTCAAATCAAAGTTAACTTTTTATACGATTTTGTGATTTAATTATTCATTCATTTCGTTATATAATTTATATCTCATAATAGGTTTAATCGATAGCTTTAAAGTTTATCTTTTATTCTGACATAAATTTTAATATATATTTGATGTAAATATTTAAACAAAACTTGTTTTTTGATTATTATTGAGATTTATTGTAATTTAATTTTGCGAAATACCATTAAAAACTTAAAGGATTACATTCCTATTCTTGTTATTCATTTATTTTCGGCGTTTGAATCACGAATTCAATGTCAAAACCATTTTTAGTTTTTCATTCTTGGCTTTAGTTTTGTTATACAGAAGATAAACGAGTGGACAGCTATTAGACAACTGACGATAATGGATACCAATAGTCTATTTAATGCAGGTATAACCAAGTTTTGCGATTCAAGGAGCACATCCAATTTAAGATGTCTTTAATTAAGTTTAAAAACAGCTAAATTGGATAAATTATTTAATCTGATATCGTTTTGCACCTTTTACCTAATTTTTGCCTCACAAAGAAGGTAGTAATTCAGAAATTCACCCCCGTTGGGCATTCCATATGTAATACTAATGCATTACATGTTAAATGCTTTTCTCAAGTTAATTGAATGTCAAGGTGAAACAGGTTCTATATTATAGACTTACTCAAGTTGTTTAGCGACTTTTGGATCCATTTCAATAAACAAAATTTTATAGACATAACTGAAATATATCAAGATAAATCTTACGTCTCAAACCTTATTTATGAGACTTGCTTTCAATTAATAAAATTATTGACTAAAATCTTGATTAAACGTTTAATTTATGAGATATTCATCATTTTATTGAGTTTATACTATAGTGAAGAATATGAGTTAATTACAAATATAATTCAAAATATTTATAATAAATTGAAATCTACGTTCAAATGAATAAATTAACTGATATCTACAGAATAGATAGAACCAGATTCTGGATTTAGTTTAATATTCAGTTTAAACGAGGAAATGAGGAAATCTTAGCCTTTAATTGAAAAATTCATTAATTTATATTCAGTAAATTTTTGGGCGGATTTCTTGAATTGAAAATCGACTTCAATTAATCGACACTTTTATTACATTTTTAAGGACAATTGAAAATTGCCCTATATAGATCTATCGATGTAGGATACCCCCCCCCGCCAAACTTCATTAATAATA
>JAQIXD010001014.1:0-18373 GCA_034699985.1 Minunthozetes semirufus | reverse complement strand
GAGAGAGAGAGAGAGAGAGAGAGAGAGAGATTCTTGTATTATCGTGTTTTAATATCTGAAATTGAGCAATATAATATAACACATAAAGCAAATAAAGCAACTATACTATAAAAATAGACATAATTGGCAAATATTAATCTTGTTTATTCGTCGCTATTGATCTGGTGGAAAAGTCCTTGATTTAATTAGATTAAGTATCTGTTAGTTGGTATATCATGGTGCGGCCCACACAGAATTAAACTTGGTATTAGTGCGCGTCAGCTTTAATTTGTAATACAATTGGTTGTAGTCTTCATAAGAGTCACACCTTTTCGTCAGGACTTCTCTGGGCTTTAATTCTGAACGAAAAGTGACGCAATTTTACCCAAAAATAACGTTAAAATTGGACTCAATTTTAGACTCTTTTGGTTATAAATCCATATAAAAGTTGTTAATAAAAGTGACGTTATTTTGAGTGAAGTATTTTTTTCCCACATTTTGTTTACGAGTTTTCAAATCACAAACAATTCATTCATAAAATCATTGAATTTTCGTTTAAAATATGTTTGAAATCACATTTAAATCATTATTTTAGGCATAAATTGTTTGTAATTTTGTTATTTCAGGAAAAGAGATTCGACTGAACCTCACAAATGATGGCAGATCTGAGTCAGTACTACGAATCGATGATAATCAAAGACAGGCTTTGGTTTGTTTGCAAATTCAATGATTGCGATGACTGTGAGGTCACAGAAGAGGACATCATTTTGCATATCAGAGATCACTTTCTATCAGATAATGACAGATCTGATAATGAGGTGATAACTGCAGAATCACACAATGATTACAGTGAAGACCCGCCAGACGTTAAGCCAAAAATAGAGGTCATATGTCAGCCAACAGTTCATACTTCGAATGCATCTCAAGAATCAGAGGATTCTTATATTAATGGAATTGAAAGCAATATTCAGAGCAGTAATGGATTCAAATGTCATTTCTCTGGCTGTGGGAAGACTTTTCTCTACTCAAAGTCATTAAGACTTCATAAACAGGACCACAAAACCAAACCCAAAGCTATAGCAAAACCACAGATCATGAAAACCCTGACTCATCCCAATCTTAAACCTCAAACCAAAGCACAGCCCAAACAGGCCTCTAATATGAACCTGAGTTTCAATTACAATCATATCAGAGAAAAGTATTTAAGAGTTCAGAGGCTTAACGATCGGAGTATCCATCGCTGGCAGAAACAGGACCACAGATCAGATGCCAATTACGCCGGAATGCAGTCACTAAAGAATTTGAGCGAATTTTACCGAAAAGATATCATTGAAAACGAAAAATACTATTTATGTGAATACACTCAGAGCTGTCTGTTTAGGACTAAACGTTCCCAACATATGGCCCGACATCTCAACTGTTGTCACTTCAGGACCAGAATATTCAGATGTAGTATAAGAGGTTGTGATAAGAAGTATTACAATCCAACGAGTCTTAGACAGCACACACTCAACCATAGGTGTGGTTTCGGTATATTAAACGGCAAAACAATGACCACAATGTGTGGCAACAAAAGTATTAATCGCTTCCGAAAACGAATCATCGAAAATGACCTCAAGATATATAAATGCGATTTCTATGACTGTCCCTTCAAAACCAAATCCCACACTTGCATCAAACGTCATATCCACGATCAGGTTTGTCATCGTTTGCACAAACATTTGTTTGTATTAATCTGTTATCTCTTTGACAGCATTTGTGTCCGAATCGCGTCAAATATTTAGACGAAGAGTTGGCGCCACAGATGTTGCCATCAATGGATCAGATGCCGCATAACAGCGGAATATCGCAAAACAAAGCTCTATCGCAAACCATAGGAATTCCTGAAATGATGGAAATGCCTCAAATCAGAAGAGTTTCTCCAAATAAGAGGAAACAAGTGAACAAAGGCTGGGAAATCATACCCATCCCTGAGTTGGTTCCGATGCCACAAATCAGTGGTATACCGGAAATGATTGAAATACCGGTGGCTCCAGAATTATTAAATTTTCGTGATATGCCTTCACTTAAAATGGAAATCAAAGAGGAACCGACCGAACAGTCGAATAGCTATGTTCACGAAGAAATCGATCGACTCATCGGTGGTCACAATTATATCACAAATCAGTCGAATCTCAGGACTAATATTAATGCAAACGAAGACAGCGATGAATCTGCGGATGAGATTCAAATAGTCGACGAAGTGGCCGGACGTCAGAGGACAGTATCCCCAGAATTTCAGCACTTAATTGCAGAGAAAAATCTGAGCTTAGATTTCAGTCAAAAGAGTTTCGATAAATGTAAGACTGAATTGGAAAAACTGAATCGATGTCGCGCCCACTTTGACATCAAAAGACTGG
The DNA here is from genome assembly GCA_034699985.1 of Minunthozetes semirufus. Taxonomy (NCBI): domain Eukaryota; kingdom Metazoa; phylum Arthropoda; class Arachnida; order Sarcoptiformes; family Punctoribatidae; genus Minunthozetes; species Minunthozetes semirufus. Next base: position 15,995 of record JAQIXD010001014.1, on the reverse strand, counting down.
AGAATGTGGGACTCCGTTACATATGTAAGTGCTGTCAATTCCCGGCCAAGTCTTTGGAATCAATTTCAATGCATTTGAGACTCAAACACTTCATCGACAACTGAGTTCTTCAGACAATACTCCAAATGATTTGTTTAAATCCCAAAACAAATGAATTTTAACTAAACTTTTGTCACAATTTATTATTATTTTCCGAATTTTAGTCAATTTTTTTCAATTATTTATTGATTTGTTATTTCGTTTCAATTCATTGTTAATATCATTAGAAGAGAAGACTTATTATTTCGTTTTAAGTAATTATCAAATAATTATTAATTCAATTATTATTATATCAATTATTAGCAGCGAATTCATGACATAAAAAACCCCAAATTCTTCCATAAATTGTCTTATTTTCGCTTTTTATGCTTATATTTGTGTTTTGAATGTCTTTAATGAATCTAAATGTTTGTTTGAGTACAACTTTTTCGGATTTTTCCAATAAACTGATATTTGTTTCAATCATTGTTTTAATTCTTTCTATTCGGGGAAATATCAATATATAAATGAGTTGTGGACAGAGTTGTGGGCAGACATTCTTTACACTCATTTTGAGACTACGTTTAAGCGTTTAACTCAGAAACAGAATATTCTTTAATTTGATTTATTTGTATTAATTTTATTAACATTTATCCACAGATTGAGCTCTTTTTTAGTGAAAAATTCCATTGAATTTGAGTGAGATTATGATTTTGTGTCCTTCAGATGAACGAATTAAATCTAACAGAAATTGATTGAACGCCAATTTGACCTCTTTTTATCCTTGGATTTGTTTAATCCGAATATCGTATAATCATATCATTATAGCAAAATCATTTCAAACGGAATCAATGATTATAAAGGAAGGGCTCGTCTTAATTTTGTCAATAAGGTATCGATTGGAACTAATTTTATGAGAGTTTACAAGTTTAAAGTATTCCTACTATTATCGAGATTTGCTAACTTCGGAAACACAATCAATAAAAATTTGTTTGCTTTGTCTGATCGTAACTATGAGTGACTTTCCTTTTGATTCAATATTTGCCAATAAATAGGAGTCAAATATTCCCCTTAAAGTGACTCATATTTGAAGAAAATGCAATAATTCCGAAGAATTTTAATGATTTTTAACAAAAATTAAGAAAAAATAAATAAAAGAAAGTTTTGATTATCTGTTAATTGATTTACGATTAATTTGTCAAATCTTAAAGAAAGAGATTTTATTCAAAGAATTCAAGGTTTTTCTGCTTTTTATAGATTCTTCGAACGGATATTAAGTCTAAATGAATCATAAAAAACATTTTCTATAATAATATGTTTACAAAACTTATTTACACAAATCATTGAAATTAAATAAAACAAAAATTCTTTTCAAAACATATTTAAATTCAAATCAATTTCAGACAAAATACATTTCCAGAAACAACTCCGAGCACAGAGTTTCACAAAAATAGGTGAAAATGTGTGAAAAATATTTAATACTTTTATTAATCGCTTCAATAGAGTTATCAAATTTTGCGGAAACTCAGTGTAAGTATTGATTAATAAAAAGAGTATTATATTTCACTTTAAATTCATATTATATGCAAAATTAGCTCTAAGAGGACCGCGAGACTACGGAGAAGAGTTACCAATTACTCGATCGGGTATTCCTAAAAGAAAGATCAATGGAACTTCAGGATCAATCAATACTTTAGAACTGACCCCAGAAAGTAGAGAAGGAGATAATTCGTGGGAACCTTTGGCCTGTACTGAATGCCTGAGTGAAAGATATTTGCAGCACTATTTGGCGAAGGGATGTAAACCCATTGATAACGGATTATTCTGTAAAAAGTCGTGCCCTAAACACTTCGAGTGCCCAAAAAAGAAAAAGGATATCATTGTTCAGGGTATTGATTATCAAATTATTCGATTATAAGTTTTAATAAATTTGTATTAAAAGGCTGTGAATATAAGGGAAAGAATTACAAGTTTGGAGATAGAATTAAGCATGATAACCCGTGCAAACAAGGATGCTTTTGCAACCAAAATTTTGACGATAAAAACATATCCCACCCTGAAATGACCTGCGCTGCCGTCGATTGCTTTAACAATTTCAAAGCCCCGACACCCAACTGCTTCCAAGTTTGGGAGGAAGGGAAGTGTTGTTCAAAAGAAAAGTGTCTCACCGATGAAGAATTGGAACAAGAAATCAAGTGTACTTATGATGGACAAGAATATCACCAAGGACAGAATATTTTCCCCACAAAAATAGATCCCTGTCTCGAATGTGTTTGCGATAGGAATTGGAATCAAACAAAGCCAGAGAAAAGTTGCAAAAGAGTAAAATGTGATATTAAGTCAGATCGTCGTTTACAAGATGGCTGTATTCCAATATACCATGAAGGTGCTTGCTGTCCTATTGACTACTTCTGCCGTAAGTCTTCTATAATCAACATTACTTGTGTATTGTATTTTGTCATAAATTTGATATATCTTTTATTAATTACAAAAAATGGGAAATTCCTCATTTTAGGGAAATTTTTTGACAAAAAATGTTTTTAAATAAGAAGTTATTTCATAAATTGATAATTAAAACAACCTTTTATTATACTTAGCGCCATCAAAAGAGGAGCAGTGTCATTTTAATGGCAAAAATTATCTGATTGGCGAACGTCTTGAAATTAATAAAGAGAGGACAGAATGTATTTGCAAAATACCTCCAGAATTCACTTGTATTCAGAAAATAGCAAAACAATTAAAACCTAAAACATCAGAACCAGAAGATTACATAAAGAAATTTCAAACTCTACCCAAAATCAATTTAAACAAAACTTCTGACATTCCGTTTGCAAATATTCCTGATCTGAATCAAGAATCTAAATGTGCGCCATTCATTCCAGGTGGTCTCATCTGTGCCGGAGTCAATTGCACCACAATTATAGATACAAATGGATGTCAGGCCTGTAACTGCGAAAAGCCCTGTCCTAAACTCAAATGCGGACGAAATTGCAGTTTAGTTGCAACAACTCCAGGTGTTTGTCCTCGATGTCAGTGTTCTTAAAATATATATTTCAACATTTTTTGAACTTTTTTATTAACTTCTAATTGAATGTCATTTAAAATTATCTAATTTTATAAACATTTAATCGAAATCTATTCTACTTTTATATAAAAGCAATAAAAATATCAAATGAATGATTAAAATGATTTTTCTTCAAAGGATGCACTGCCGCAGAGGATGTGGAGCACAGTCTCTCTGTTTATCCATTTTTGAGAATTCAATTCCATTCGTATTATTATTGGGAAATAAATTGTTTTGTTTTTTCCATTTAGTCCTAAACAACAAAAACCACAAAAAGTGTTTCATTTATGTAAAAATCAATTAAAAGAGAACTGGATTTCAAACCTTCTGTTCTGAAACCAAGTTTTGATTTGTACTTCAGTTAAATCCAAAGCAATCGAGAGTTCCATTCTTTTGCTGACACTTAAGTACTTATCCGTCTATTAATTGGAATAATTGATTGAATATCTGAGGGAAAGCCATAACAACTCTCACCTGAAATTCGGATTCTAATCTTTCTAATTGTTTGGTATTATAGGCCTGTCGGGGCTTCCGTTCTATATTATTCTTTCGACTTCTTATATTTGTTTTATTAATTTCTAAACTATTTTTTGATAATTTTAGTGATTCCTTATCACTGCATAACTGCTGAAAGTATTGGCAATAATTTAGGAAATCAATACAATTCTGATGACTGTAGGGGTCATCCATTTTACACGAAGCCATTGAAGAAGAAGATAACTCATAAAATCTTTGCTTATCTGATAACTCATTGCTTCCAATGTTTCCGTTTATTATATTTTCAATTGAAAACTGAAAACAATATTAGAATTAAGACAATAAACCATTAAATAATAGATTGTCAGTCAATCAATAAAAATCAATAATTTTATAATTTGATTTTCATTTGATTTTTCCTCCATATTCTTACACAATTTGTTGAAGAAAAGGCAAAAAACAAATAAATCTTTAATATAATAATAAACTCATAAAATAGTAAACGAATTTATTTGCAATAAATGAAAGAATTTTTGAATATTTTTTTATTCTTTAAAGAAATTAATTCAAAGAAAACATTAAATCAATGATTAGATGGAATGGAATACCTTTAAAGATGATGTCTTCAGATTATTGATGTTTTGCATTATTTAACTTAAAATCAGAGCACAAATGGTTTAAATGGAAACAAACGAATAAATTCAAAGAATGAGAGGAACCGAATGTTTGCAAAACTGATAATAAAAGCGCTGATCGGCTATACTTCAGCAATACTTCAGATATACTTCAGCTATAGTTCGGCTATCATTGCAAGTATTGGATGGCGTGTGAATCGAAGCCATCGGTGGTTCGCGTTTTCTTCATATAATCGACTAATAGTTAATATTTTGTGCATTTTGTGATAGAAAACGCATTTTATTGCTCCATAATAGCCGTAAATGGTTTCTAATAGGGCTTTACTGCTGAACCAATTGTAAAGGAATTGCTCTCAATCTTCAGATGCTGTGCTAGAGTTAGAGGACTCAGCACTCAATCACTTTTATTTTTTGTTTAATCCTATAATTGGTTCAACACTTCTCACAAATGATTCAATTGTGTGGTGAGAAACACAACATATGCCAAATGATTGCTGTCTATGGTATGGGCTGTGCGTCCGATCGAGAACGAGAAGTATTTCCAAAGTCTATGGATGTGCTGACGGATGCAATCATTACTTTATTGCACATCAAATATCTGTTCGATAAGAATTCGGTTAATTTCAGACATTAAACGGCTTTCCTCTTCTCTACTCCTAAACTCATTTTTCATTTTTCTATCACTAAATGAAACATAAATTAAACCAAAACTTATTGCAAAAACTGTTTAATAGGTTTCCTCTCCTATAAACTTAAGAGACGACAATAATAGAGGTGAGGAGTGATTACTATTTAAAATAAATATTAAAAACTGGTTAAAGAATATTCTTTAAAAAACTGAAAATAGGTTTTCCGTTGCATTTGAGTAAAACCAAAGAATCACAAAAAGAAGACTTAAAAATGTTTTCAAATATTTAATCGATTTTTTCAAATAAAAAGATAACAAAACTTATCATTAAAATACAGTTCTCTTAGAATTAGAAAAATTCTACGAAAAATAAAATAACATTAAATTTGACTAAAATTCAATTAATTTCTAACAAAACATATGATTAATATAACTATTAATTAAAATAAAAACTAATTCTTTAAAAGTTTATATAAAATATAGTTTTTTTGGCGAATTTCGAAGAAAACAAATCTTTTGCCGTAAACTAAACAAAAATATATTTTAGTTTCGATTCTAATGTTTTGATTGAATATAACTGTTATAACAATCAGAGAGTATTTGTTTGCCAAACATTTTCCGCTAATTCTTCCCTTTTATTCGTTTTATACTTTATTTTCGTTTATATTCTGTAATCCATTCATCAAAACACTTAATAAACGCCCAAATAATAGGAGAGAAGACATAGAAAATTGTTATCAATTTTGCTCTTCAATTGTGGCATCAATTTATCACTGAATTCATTCCAAAGAGTTTTCGATTTAAGAGCTTTTCTTTTGTATTGATTTTGATTTGTTTTGCGAAACAATTCATTAAATAATTACAAATGTTTTCCAATATTTCAAAACAAATATCATTCGGACTTCAATTGTGTAAAGATTTTGACAAAAATATAGTAAAATATAATTTCATTTGTATTTGCATTCAATTTGTAATTGCAATCAATGATTAGACGTGCGATTGGCTGTACCTAAAGGTGTGGCAGAAATAAAAATCAAAATCAATTTTAAATAATATTTACATTAATTTAAAGCTCAGAATAGTTTTGAATCTTTTGTTAATTTCTAGTTATTGTTTGAATGGTTTAACAAATTCGAGAATAAGAACAGAATAAAATCACTGACGACAGGAATGACAGTAACATTCCGTAGAGTTATGAGGCGGTAGTGTTTGTACAGTTTGTATGGGATTTGTATAATAATTAGGGGGTAATTGTCTGGCAATAGAAATACCTAAATATCCATTTCTAGGCATTTCGCAGACTTCGCAGTTGTGAAGCGCCGGATGATTCTCAAACGTGCATTTCTCGCACATCCACTTCTGACCCTCTTCGGGAATAGGAATGGGTGCCGCCTGCGCTCCTATCAGTGGTGAATTAGATGTACCCGGAAGTGGAGTTCGAGGAGAAGTACTATTTGGTCGGGGAGGCAGTTGTGGTGGCCTTTGAAATGAATGGCCGGCGAGAGGAGACACCGGACGCATAGACTGTTGCACAGTAGGGGATAACCAGACGGGTCTGGGAGCGGGTGGCACTTGACGTAAGATATCACTATTCGAAGCACTGACTGAACCGAAACGCGGCGGAGGAAAGAATAACGACTCTTCATAAGACGGCGGTTGTATCGGACGCGGCATTTGTTGCACAGGATATGGAGGATGACCTGATGGCGGCAAACGTGGTGTATGTGGAGGTGCAGTCGTTTGTCTCACAAGTGGTCCGTTAGGACCGGGAGGTACGTAATTATAGAAGTTTTCGTCGGTTACTCCTAAAGGCATTTGCCCGGAAGCGTATAAATCGACTTCCATTGAAAGACAGTGACATTCAATCCGAAGAGATCTGTTTTCTTCGCGTAATTTCGTCACTTTTTCAGCCCATTCTGAGTCTTCATTCCTATCCCTGAGTCTTTGTCCTTCAAGTTTTGTGACATCACTTTTCAGTCCTTCCAAATATAGCCTTAATTTTGTCGTTTCATTTCGGATGTGATCCAAACGAGTCATTTGGTGTGTCTTCAAAGCTGTTCATCAATTGGTCGAAAAACCAATCAATAAGTTTACAGAAATTGAATTCAAATCAATTGCAAACCTTCGACATAATGAAGTTCTTGAGATCGACTCATATGTGAAGACATTGGCTGTTGACAGCTATTGTGGGGAACAATACTGTGAAGAGAAGAGTTGTGTCCGATATTGGCTGCCATTTGATCACTAAATCTTCAAAACAATAATCAGTATTTTGTTATGAAAAACAAAAACAAATAAAATTCAATTTACCATAACTTTGAGTCTTTGATTCAAAATAAGTCTTCTTTTGGTTTTAAAAATCAATCAATAATTTGATTGAGAATTCATTTAAATAAATCAAAACAAAACAAATGAGAAGACATTTAAATAATAAACAAATGATTCAAAGGTTTCAAAACATTACGTAATCACAATTATATCAACAAATCATTGAATTCAATACTTTTTTTTATTAAACTTTAGAATGGATTTTAAATAATTGAATTCAACCAAAAATTAAACAAAATTTAATCCAAAAGTCTTTAAATTGAGTCAAAAATTATAATTAAATACGATTAAAATTGAATTCAATGCGAATGACTCACAGACTTAATAGAGTAATACAGTGAAGAAAACCTTCAAATCTGGGCTCAAGTTTTGCACTGATTTGAAAGCATTTGGAAAAACATAGGAAAACCTTTTAGAAAACATTTCTTAAGTAATTCTTGTAACTAAACAGTCATCAACTGATTATCAAATAGGTTTTACCATTAATTATCTCATCATAATTCAAATTAAAACATCTTTTTATATGAATTCCGATGTATTGAAAGAAATGCAAAATTGTAATAAAGATTTGAATGAATTTTGTTTTGAAATGATTTTAATTCGAATAAAATATCGATTAAACAATATTTTCGGCAAAAAGTTTAGCCAAAGCATTAATCCATTAAAAAGTACCGAAACTTATAATATATTTAATTATTTTGTGACATATATTGACTCAAATAAATAGTCATTGAATTAAACCAAAAGTGATTTACAAATAAATTAATATTTGATTTAAAATTGTTTAAAATATATTTAAAATTAAGTAAAAACCGCCGAAAAGATACAAAAATACTGTATTTTTTTTTATAGATTTAGATATAAAATAGGCATCAAATATAAGTCAAAATTGTTGTGCATTTAAAATATTTGTCAAAAACATACAAATTTCATGAAAACCGGGAAATTGTCCACAAATTTAAGACAAAAGTGAGACTAAACTACTAAAATGCAAATTAAATTAAATGCAATCAAATGTTTTATTAAAATATATTTATATATATTATTATTGGGTTTATATTCGAAGTATTTTTGGATTCTTTTGACAAAAAATAAAACAAAAAATAATTTAAAACAAAATATAAACAGAAATACAACTGAAATACCATTTGAAGACTCAGCACAAGAAAAGTACAACATTTAGTAATTTGTGGCTATAATTGACTGCCGGGGAAGGGGTATCACTATTGCCAATATTGGTAAATGCCTTCTATGGGCTTACAGTGGACGGGAATAAAGTATTGTGGTGTTTGGAACTGTTGTGCAGTACTGTTGGTCGCGTTTTGCGAACGTTGGTAGTAGTGGAGGACGGGTTGTCTCTGTTGTAGGCCTCCACCCAAATGCGCGCCTGTTCTGTCAACTCTATCTGGTGTTGGGTTTTGCCGCACGCAACCGACTGCCAGTGCCGTTGGAGTGCCACCGATTTGCTGATATGAGGCGTCGAAAGACTTGAATGGGATGCTTGGGTTACCATTCCGTGGGATACCATTAATCGCATTCCTTTCATTAGTTTGAGCTATAAATGAAACAAAACTCTATTATTAATCTGAAAATATAGGGAATGAGTGCCCAAAACATAATAAAAAGTTCAAAAGTGAAGCGAAATGTGCTCTAAATGTGTGCCAAAACTATTGCAAAACTAAAGCAAAACAAAACACAAAAATAACCGAAAAAACCAAACAAATTGTGTGCAAAAGCGGTGAACAAACACGTGATGCAAATGTCCTGCAATTAAACCGAAAACTTACGGGCATTTAAGTGATAATTGGGTTGTACTGAGAGGAACTCATCCCCAACACTATGAGCGGCACAATTAGAGCACTAAACGATTAAATGGTTATAAATTGCAGTAATTATTAATCAAATCAAATGAATGTCAAATAAAACGCTTCAAAGGGATCAGCCTTTCAAATGAAAACTTCAAAAAAGCGATAAAAATACTAACTCTTCTCTGAGGTCTGGCGGGTGTCGAACAAGAGTTAAGCGGATGTACACCAAGTGATGAAACGTTTCGCTCATGACTATCATTATTGGTATCAAAAGTAGAGTTTGGATCACAACTGGTTTGCAAACAGTTATAACTCAATGAATCAGTTATTGAATCGCGAAGTATTGACGGATGTATTGGAGGACTAAATAACATTAAAGACGACGTCTCCTCCAAAAGAGATTTACTCTGTTTTACGCATTAATTCTAATCAATTCAGTGCTTAAGATATAAAAGAAAGCTTTAAATATACCGGAGTTTCGAGTAAATTAAAAGTGTCTTCAGTTTGTCGAACGGGACTATTGGTTGTCGTAAGTCCGGGAACACTGATGTCTCCGCCGATACTCCACGACGAGGACAAACATTTCCGTGATTTGCGATATGGAGAGACGTTCTGAAAACAATGACAAAGTTTTTGATAAAAGATATCAAACAATAATTGCAATCAAATACCTCTTTGTCGGTAGACTTAACTCCACTGACATCCGAAGTCGGGGGCGTTTCAAAAGCGCTTAACCATTGACTAGCCTTTTGCGTAAATCTCACTTTATGTGGACTATTGCCCGTTGGAGTAGATGTAAGTGAACGCATCGGTCCGTTCAGGAACTAAAAGTCAAGAATTTGTTGAAAAGTTTGAAAATATTAAAAAATAGAAATAATTACTTGAGTCGGACTAAAGGGAAGACATCTGTAATCTTGTGTCGTTTGGGGAACAAAAGGTGTTGATGTCGTGTTTGAAAACATCTGATTTTCATTGAATGGATGCTTTGTCTTCTTCATTGATGGAGGAGTCGTATAATCGACAATAGTTTGCCTCCTCTTTAAAATCGATGGATGAAATGTGGATGAAAGAGGAGATCCCTCACAAGGATTCCTATACGAGTTCTTTAGTGGTGAATACTTGAGCGGAGAATTAAGTAGTGGTCCGTCAATGGCAGAGACCAACTCTGAAACAGTCAGGTCATTGAAGGCACAGTTTGTAGAAGAGGCCAATTCAGTCAACTCCCGCTCTATTACATCAGCATTGAGTGGAGACAAGAGATCACTCAAGTCGTTGAGCCCGTCATCACTTTCATCATCGCCTTCATTAGTTGTCTGAGAATCAGTCAAACCATTCATTTGAAGATCAATTAGCGATCGATTTGCAGAAGAAATTGTTTCACAAAATGTCTCGAATTGTTTAGTGAACGAAGAATTGGAGAAAAGCTGTAAATAAATTGGTTCTAAAATATTGTTCCAAAAGTGTGTCTTCACGTGAGTGCAGACAATTCTCGAGACATACCTGAAATGGTTCCGAAATCTTAGACATCGTTCGACTTTTCTTACTATTCCTTCGCTTTTGCGGAACATTAGGCGAACCTCTGAGCAAAGCCTCTGCTTTTCGTTTAAGAGTTGAGTTCCAATGATTTTTGATGGCGTTATCTGTCCGTCCGGGCAATAGTTTGGCGATCTTTGCCCACTGATTACCCCACTGTTGATGGGCTTCGATTATAGCCATCTCTTCGTCCTCAGTCCAGGCGCTCTTAATTATATCAGGATTCAAGTGGTTGTGCCACCGCTCACGACATTGTTTGCCAATACGTCCGTCCAAATGTTTAGCAATAAGTGTCCACTTCTTTGGGCCGTATTTCTCAACCAATTCCATCACTTTTTCGTCTTCCTGTTCGACAAATAAAGATTTAGTCAGAATCGGAGACGAAGAAGGAGTGATTGGACTGACCTGTTTAGTCCAGGGACCCTTCACAAGACGGGGATTCACTACTTTATCCCATCTCTGTTGACATTGAATATCAGACCTGTCATTGAAATGCTGAGCGATTGACGGCCACTCGTGCTCTCCATAGCTGTCAACTAAAGTCTTCAGTTTGTTGTCTTCCTCTTTAGTCCATTTTCCTCTATTTATGAACTTCTTATTCAAGTTTTGAGAACTGGAAGGAAATGAACCCAAACTGGAGGTAGAAGTGACCAACGCTTCTGTTGAGGAAACACTGGATTCGTCACCGCTTTCTAACATCACTTACAAGAACTAAAACAATAGATGAAAACAATACTCAAATGAAAAGAGGAATCGAAGAACAAAAAACAAAATCAATTGATTACAACAAACAGTTGTCTCGCGTTTCGGACAAACCTTTTGTTTGGATACAAAGTGAACACAAAAACACATAAAAACATAAAATTTTTGTTTATTTATGTAATCGTTGACTGATTTATGAATTAATGATTAATTGAATTATAAATTAAATGATTAAAAGTAAACAACAATTCACTAAATCATCGATTAATTACACATTAATTACACAATTTATTACATAATTTGTCACAAAATAAAAGTAAAAATATATGAAATGCGCGCAAAACTACACAAAACAGACAAAACATTTGCCTCACATTTTCAAAGGACTGAGCGCTCAGTCATCTGATTTGTTGTTCACTTTTCAAACCACTCTCTCCTCTGTTCCTATTGGTTGGCGCCGCAGACAATCAGACAACAAAAAGTTGACCGTTAGGCTTATCCCACTTATGCCACGAAAATTATCATTTTTAATATCTTTCATTTCCTCTGTCCATCACTAATGACACGTTCTTCCAAATGTGAGAGCAGATGGTAATCCTATTCAAATAAATGCCTTGTTAATCAACTAGCACTCTTTAGTTAAATGTAGCACTCAATTTTAACTTCCTCTAAAAACATCTGATCTAATCTAGATACTTTGACAGCAGCAGCTGCTCTCTTATTCTTGGTCTTTCCTAATTAATTTTTCACTAAAATATAGATTAGTCCTCCAATTATAGTATGCAATTTAATTCAAGGCATTATGCAAGATAATTTACATAAAACTATCAAATAGAACAAAATATAAATAGGTCTAAACAAAAAATTGTCAAATTGAATGATCAAGATTAAATTTGTAACAACAGTTGTTTAGGTTGAAGTGTTTGATAATTTTGAAGTTTTTGTGGTTTCGACCGTTTTTTACATATCTTTTTGATAATAAAGTGCTTAAGAATGAGTTCTAATAAAATATTGTTAAACTCTAAGGTTTAACAAATAAATGAATCTAAAGATTAATTTAAGTAAAATTCCCACCATTTGAACAATCGTCGATTCCACTCCTTTGGCGCCTAACAAATGTCACAAAAGGGGGAATTTTATCTTTGAAATGACTTCCTTTCTATTATCTAATTGTTCTCACATTTTTATTTATTGGGCGGCAAAAGTGAAATGGGATCACCCTTTCCATACCCTTTCCATAGTAAAACACATTCATTAAGTTTTCAAAGTATTAAAAAGTGATGAAACTATTTATGAATAAATGACAAAAACGTTGATTATTTTCACAAAAGTAAATATAATTTTGTTCTGATTTTAAATGAAGAATAAGCCAACAATTTCCACAATATTCTTCATAATACTGTACTGCTATAAAAGATGATGAAAACATTGAGCACATGATTACGACATCAAAACAAATCAAATGTTTTTATTTGAGTTTAGATTTGCTTTTAATTGTATTTAAATTAATTTATTTAATTATGTTTTAAAATTGAAGTTTATTTACAACTGTTTTGATTCAATATTTTTGTTTGAAAGTGATTTCTATATTAGTTTTGTTTATCAAAAATGAGTGGTCAGTCATCTCAAGAAAAAAAACCAGAAAATGAAAAATACTTTTGTATCTTATGTCCCGAATCGGGAGAGACTCCAACTCTCAGTGAATACGTGACTCTTAAGACAAAAGAAGAATTAGAAACCCATTTGAGAGATCATATGAATGAAAGTTCTGCAGATGAAAAACAAGCCATTGATTTATGGCTGGAAAGACATATCAAATATCAGGAATCGCTCAACAAAAACATGACGCAAACAATTAAAACAATTCCCGACAGAAACAAAACCATTTATAGGGGATGTCCTGTTTGCGATCGTATAATCAAAGTATGTCTTAAACTTTTAATCATTGATTGATCACTGGATCAGTTTATAAACTTATCAAATGTCTATAATTTTGAATATGTATTGAAATTTTCTTTTTCATTAGGTTTTCAATATAAAGGCCGACCCCTCTCAGAAAGGGTATGAGCCTCACGAACTCATCATAAAGGATATTAATGTTGATTATTCTGGGAATAACGTCAATCACATCAATCCTCACATTAAATACTATCCCTACGAGTGTCTCATCTGTAAAGACGAGAGTGAAAAAGCTATCAAAAGAGGAGATCCAGACAAAGAAGTGGTTAAAACAGCGGTTAAAGCAATGATGAGAAGACATATTATAGATAAGCATTTGAGGACTTCATCACTAGTTAGACAACAATTGGAAGATGCGATCGAAAAGTCAATCCTTACCCTCAAAGTTATGGTTTTGGAGAAAATCACTAAAAAAGAGTCCTCGACCTCAAGGCCTCCCATTAAGAAAAGAAGGATTAAATCAATACCCGGTCCTCTTAGGAAAGTCACTCAACAGCCAGACATTTCAACTGCAATCAGATTTCAACCGATTCAACCCATACAACCCATTCCGGCCATAATTATAAGAAGAGTCGGCAATCAATTAACTCCAGACTATATAATTCCGGGACCATCTGTAGGGTCGTCCTTCTCTAGCAATACTTCTGTAAATAGTTCTTCACAAACGCAGCCATTGATGACTTCAACACCGATTAAAGATCAAATAAAAAGGGAAACGAGTCCTTCGATTGTCATTAATTCAGAAGATGAGTCAAAATCTGAAATATCTGACGAAGAGTTGACTAAAGAAAAACTATTGGATGTCTTTGGATGTGTGTTCTGTTTGAAGAGATTTAAAACCTATGACACAGTGTTTGACCACTACTTGTTTCACTGCAATGTCTTCATTGAGTGCGCAAAATGTGATCTGAAGTTCAAATCAATCGCTGATTTTCGATCTCATAATCCCTTACATAACTCGAACTCTAATCTATTAAATGTAAATCAATACAAAACTATCCGAAAATGGATCGAAAGGTTCTTAGACTTTATGAAAAATGAGAGACGACTACTCTTTTCAATGACTTATAGGTTAAGTTATGTCAATCATAGCTATTGCTGTGTTTGTGGAATGGCTTCTTATGTCTACGAATATGAATCGGACAAACCTTTACCCGACAGTGAGTCAATTGAAGCACATCTTCACAATCATTTGCTTTACTTTCCTTTTGAATGTATTGATTGTAATTACGAAGACATCAAAACTGAGTTCTATTTGGACTCAAAAGCAAAGACACATTTGTTTGAAAAACACGACATTAGGAATGCGGAGGCTTTGAGTCAAAAGGATTTAACCGCTTATTTCGATAAAAATAATTCTTCGATCAATAAATTGGATGAAATTATAGAAGAATGTATACTAATTACGAAACGAGCGAAACCTACCAAAGATTTTCGTTCTTTAGATTCTTATTTCAATTCAATGACAATAACTAAATAAAGACTGAATAACGAATTGAAACCAATTTTTATTTTTGAATAAAATATAAAATCATTTTTAACCGAAAACTGTTTTAATTATAATTTATTTAATTTCAGAAAATTCTTTGAAATTCACATCAATTAGTTTTTATGACGTGTGAGTAGTGGTGAGTAGTTGTTAGTACTAACCCCTAAAAGAAACAATTAACTGGTTTAATAGGAATAAGAATCTTGTGTTAGAATGGAGTGGTTTCCAATAAGTTTGAGCCTCAGGTCATTAAAGATACCCTCAATTATATAAAACAGTTATAAAAAACAGATTTACTGAATATCTTCACTCAATAATACATTAATTATTTAAAGTAAGTTAAAAATGCAAAACAACTTGTGATTCAAATCTAACATTTTCTATAACTTTGACTAACATTTTACTGGAATAACAATATTTCGATAGTTTTGCTGTCAATCAGAAAATTCTGGAATAATTCCGTCAATTGCGTGAAAATGTGATAATTTTATAGAAATGTTGCGATAAAAATAATATTGACATTTGCATCATAAATACAAGAAATAAATGCATTGATAAATTCAATACAAGTGTGTCTGCAATGTGTAAATAGAGACGATTGATAAAGTGATAAATAGTGAAAGTTTATAAGTTATAACAAAAAGATTATATAACATCTCAAGAGTTGTCGGAAAATCCCAGCAATAAAACTATGCTTTACTTTAGTTGACTCCTTAATGGTATTTATCACACAATGCATACAACAGAACAGAACAGAACAGAACAGAACAGAACAGCACATATATTGCACAATAAGGCCATGAAATTCTGTGCATTTTCTCAGCTCAGGCTATAAGCCATCGAGTATTAGATAATAGCCTATAAGACATTGCGATGAATATTATGAAGACATAAGAAAAGAGATTTCTTTTTAAAATTTTTGCGGTATTTATGATGAAGAGCTCTATTATATAACGAGTGCCGCATTCAACGGAATACAGCAACCTGTGCCACATTCATACCATTCACACTATTGGTACCAGATGTGCCAATTTACAAGATGTTCCACTTTTTTTTAAAGATGTGGCATTCGTGGCATTACTGCCACATCAAACCAATAAATAAAAGAACCAAAAGGCAGATCACAATTATATGCAACCGGAATGAGATACCGGAGTTGGGAATAGACTCTTAGGCTCTGCATTAGAACAGCCATTGATTCGGTCTCTTTTCATATGGAGGTAACGAAAATCGTGTGCTATATATAGTCTAAAATGTCATAGAATTGAGTTTTGCGCCCGTTTTTAGTAACGTAACTAATATTTGTCTCTCTCTCTCTCTCTCTCTCTCTCTCTCTCTCTCTCTCTCTCCCTTT
>JAQIXD010001013.1:0-18403 GCA_034699985.1 Minunthozetes semirufus | reverse complement strand
CTCTCTCTCTCTCTCTCTCTCTCTCTCTCTCTCTCTCCATTTTAATCACGATTTTATTCATTCGTTCTATTATCTCAAGAAAATCCAAGTGCTCTTAGAAAAATGAGCGTGTCAATCTTTAAATCATTATATTGAAGATATTCGCAACTATGGTCTGAGCTCTCTAAGTTTTCCAAGTGGGTGAAATATAAAAGTAATCCAGGCAAAACTAGCGAAATACCGTTTAAATGTGAATAATTTATTGCTGAGTCATTTGGATTTTAAGTTTAGTTTTATTTGATTAAATAAATATTAATCGTAAATAATAAGCCAATTCTCATAAGTTATAACTTTTTAAGATATGGATATTTTATTCATCATTTTATTGCATTGAATGCAAACTTTTATTTTTCATTTCCCATAAAAAACGAATTTATTTTGTTTTTGTTTTATTATTATTTTTGTTAAAATGAAAATCGATTTGTATTTTGAGGTGAAAATGCGTTTGTATTTCCCCTTAAAAGTCACTTCACTGCCATATAACTGATTTGTAAAGAAATCTGCTATTATTATTTGCTCTTGGATTTGGTCTTTGGGTTTGGCATCTAATTGGACAAAATAGTATGAAAACCATTTATTTTATTTTGTATTAGAAAATCAAATTTATAGTCCATTTAAGTTAAGAAAGAATTTTCAGATTCTATTATAAAATTTATGAAAAGTTAAAAACAGAGAATTATTTGATAATTAAATATAATTTTTAAAAACAAATGAAATGAAAATTAATTCAATTTTTCCGAAGAGTTGTTCGAAGGACCGAAGACCCGGGTTTTATTCGGTCGACCTTTTCTTTGAGAAGTTGTGCCTCTTTGTTATCCAAAGTGTTTTGTGAGTTGCCTTCAGTCCAAACCAATTTGTTATTTTTGAACCAATCATTTTGAGTCTTCACCTGTTTATACAATTTAAAGACACCAAAAGAACAGACAAAGAACAAGATGAAAATGGCCACAAGGAATAAGTGAACCACATTCATCTCTCTAATCATTCTCTTGAAACCAAATACATTCAAACCTTAAGGAAAAACAAATTAAAATAAATACATAGAATTTCACAATTTTTTTACCGATTGTCGAATAATAAGCGATTATATTGAAGTAATTGAATGCAATGAAAGTGTCAGAAATGGTTGCAATTAATAGAGTTTGTTCTGACAATAATCCGATCCCCGAAAGAGTGACAAAACTTAAAACCGCTGAACAGAAGACCAATAAATGGAAATAAATTGAATAAAGTCTCAAATGTGTATACGATATCTGATAATAGGGGAAAAGGATATAATGCATATAAATGCAAACAGATATCTTGGTTATCGCAATCATTAGTAAAGCATTTCTCAAATATGAATTGACTGATGGCACGGCTTCCAACTTCTGTTTGACCTCTTTGTCGTATGCGATGTGTAATAAACTGATTTCTTTCGACATTCTGTTAAATCTTCAATTAAACGGTCTTTTGATGACTGAAACCAATTAAAATTCAATTTTAATGCTCAAGAGTTTGAAAACGTGTCTGAATTCTGTGCGAAGGAGTGGAATAGGAATGGAAATGACTCTCAATTTATTTGATTGTTTTTCTCGTTGTCTTCGAAAAACTAATTTTGTTGTTTTGCAGACAAATAATGAGAGAAATCCAAATCTCTTTAATTCGTTGTTAATCACGAGATTTGAATTTGTTTTTGGTCTTCATTTTCATTAACGAATCGATTGTGAGAAGCATTTTATTTTGGTTTTCACTCACATTTATTCGCCTTTTATATCGACTTCTTTGTAATAAAAGTCGATTTTTAGGGTTTTTATGGTTAAAGACATTTCGACCTATTTTTCCGGTTTTGTGTTATTTCGTGCGATTCTTAACTGAGAGTCAGTTGTCTTTTAAGCCCTTTTCAAAAGTCTTTAAAATTGAACACAAGAGAAGCCAAGAGAAGCTGAAACTTGAATTCCTATCTAAACATTGGACTTAAATGTCAATCCTTTTGTCTATTTTTCTAATGTAAAGAACATTTGAATTCAAGGTCTTCTCCTAAATGCAAACCCTATGCTATTCTGTGCTGTTCTGTGCTATAGAGACCGGAGACTAATGCAAAATAAATTGACAAAAGACTGGAACAAAAGGATATGATGTCGAGAGTTGTCTATCAAAGGCAATAACCAATCGTATGCTCATAAGACTCTATTGTTTTTATGGTCACTAATGTCTGTAATTTTGTTTTTGTTTGCTGTTGTGCTGAGCAAAACACTGGACATCTCGCGTGAAGTTTTGTCGCAAAGAAATCTCTGACCATATTTGCAGACAAATCACGGATAAAACACTTCAATATTTCAAATAAAACGATTTGAAAGAAGCGTTTGTTTTATTTCTTGTGGTCACACAAACAGACAATCATTTATTTAATCAAATGTATCACAACTTTTGCGACAAAACAAATCGTTTTTATAAATATCCATATTTTTGATTCAAGTCAGGGGTTTAATGGACTGTCACTTGATTAGTGGCCCACTCTTTAATTAATCCTCTAAATGGCCAAACATAATGTCAGACTACAGCTATCACCACAACTAAATTCTATATCATTTATATAGCACTTCATTAGGGTTGACCACTAAGTGCTAAAATATGGCCATTATTTCATAATTTTGTGGTCTATTATCAAAACTTTAATCGAGGGTTATCTGACCTTAATAGTCATTCATCATGTAATAAAAATTTTAGTTACACCTTATTGTCCTTCATTTCGCAATTTATTTTTTGGTTCAATTATGAGACCATTATTTTTGTTCTTCGATTCAATTCGATAGAAATGTTTAAATAAAATTCAATAATAATATAATAATAAAATAATAATAAAAATATATAAAACAAATAAATTTTTATTTAAATGTCTATCAATTTAAAGCTCCGAATCATTTACTTAAGTCTCTGATCGCAAAATGTTATTCAATTTGAAAATATTGATAGAATTGAATGGAAAGCATATATTCAGAGCTCAAGTGAAAAATTTCTGTGAAATTTAGTCTAATCCCCGAATAGTTCAAAGGATCAAATATTTTTCAATGAATGATGAGTTCAAACATTTCTTATCGATTTTCAGATCAAAGAAATTGTATTTTCAATAAATTTATTTTTTAAGTTTGACTCAAATCTATTGGACTTAACTCTATCTCAGTGTTTGAATGCTCTTAAACTTTTATCTTCATCACAGAATTTTAAGTATTCCTCTGAGATCTCAATAGTGGGGTCGAAGAGACATCTCTTTCTGACTATAAGTCATATTTTTCATTCGAATCAATGAAAAAGCATTTACTTTGAGTTTTAAGTCTTTTCAAATAAAAAGATAATTCTATGATCCGTCACATTATTGGTGACTCAATTCGGACATTTTTTTCAATCGATTTAAAGGATGGCCAAGATGGTTCCTCTAAATGGCCATATCTTTTACTGTAAGTCCACCTTTTGGTTTTTATGATTTTCTTTGTAGGAAATCGATTTATTAACTCAAATGAAGTTTCATTATGTGTCGAAAAGCATCAAGTATAATTAGTTTTTAAAAACATGTGACAATATGTTGGTCATCGTTTTGTTGATAGCATTCTTGAAATATATTATTCTAAAGCAATCGAATTATTTTTCTTCTATAAGAGTCTGACATTTACTTCTTGTTAAATAATGATACGAATATACATTACATTTAGAAGAATGATTTATTAAGAATATTGACATTGACATGATCATATTGATTTTACACATTCTTAAAAGTTTAATGAATCTTGATAAAGAACTTTATCTTGATAAATTTATCATTATCTATAATGAATTTGCAGGAAAATCATCAATCAATTTCATAAAAACAAAAACTTTTGTTTGAATGTAGCAAACAATTCTTGATAAATAAGTTGGAGAAAACTTTTTTCTGTTCTATCATGCAATCAATTTTGGATTTATTTAGTTTAAAATTGTTTTATATTTTTTCACTTCATTTTGAGTTTAGGCTCTCTCCTGAGCTGCCAATAAAGGCTACAAAATTTTGCGGATGAGTTTGAAATTGATTTCTTCTTCTTCAGGCAAACAAAACAAATTGAATGAAAGGAATCCCCAAAAATCACATTCAATTGTAACCAAAAGTGAATTTCTTGTTCTTGTAATCCATTAGTTATAAGTCTTGGCAAAAGTTTTTCAGTTATTTCTGTTTTCAATCAAATTCTTTTCCAATAGTCGTGAAGTGAAACCAATAATAGATTGAAATCATAGAAAATTGCAAAATATATATAAATTTAGCGGAAAAACCCTAATCATGAAAAATTGGTTTTCCGGTTAAGCATTAATCCATATAAAGGACAGCCATATAGACAACAGAGACTGCAATACATCTGAATCACAATCGAAATTCTAAATGATTGCTCACTTACATTGATTTTCATCAATTTTTGTTCTGTTCTCTTGTTATTGCTATTGCTATCCATCCGTTCCCCTCATAAAGGAAATATTGAAATGAATTTATTACTTTCTATCAGATAATCATTTTATAAGGAAAGTCTATTTCAATGTAATGATCTTGCATTCAATTTCTTCTGCATGAATTGTAATTATTAAAATTAGTATGATACTACAAAAAGCTATATAATAGCAGAATAGAATTGCCATTGCTTAATTATCTCAGCTTTATCCAGGTTTGAGGCCTACGCCTACTCATAGTGTCTCTCAAATATCAATTTCTAATGAAATATTCCAAAAATAGTTAATATCTTTATTCATTCGGCCATTCATTCAATAGATTACTCGAAATCTTATTCAGATTTTGAGTTAGAAAAGAGTCTTCTTATTCTCGAATCCAATAAAATTGATATCAATTCAGAAATATTTAGCATTTTATTGATCCTTAAATTACAGACATTAAGTCGAATGACATTTAGATTTTGGGCTAATATTATGTCGAAATCAGGATTAAGCCAATCGACAACTAAATTGGTGTTTGCTTTGTCTCTCAATTATCTTTTAAAGGTTTAATTCGGTATTTATTCACTAAACAACTACTAACTGACTATCAGTGGATTAGAGTTTATTTTATTTATCGATTTTCGCTTTGAATAACACATTAAAATTCATTGAAATTTTTATTCCTCAAAATTTTATTTAGTTTTTTTCCCAATTCTTTTCTGTGGTATTCATAAACAGAGGTATACGACATCTATTCGTCTATTCGTGGGAAGTGTTGAGCAAAAATCAAAATTTATTTTTATAGTCGAATACAAACAGAATCTAAAAGACAGGAAAAAACATAAGGAAAGAGAGAAATAGGAATGAAATCGATTTTATTTGATGATGAACTGGATGTGAGCACTGCATTCATGTCTTGTTGTCTCCGATTCTCTCAGATCGTTGACAGGCCTTTGGATCGTTGGTCTTAAATACAGCGATCTGGTAGAAAGGCTGTGCTCTTATTGAGGCAGAGCTGAGAAAACATAGCGCTTGAGATATCCCATAAACTAATCGTTGCGATGAATGCATCGAATGTTGTTTTGGGTCCCGAAATACCAAACCTATAGATCATTGGAAAGACAGACAGGAATGGAATGAACTGCAAATACTGTTATGAAAGGCAACGGAGAAATCCGATAACTTTCCATTCCGTTTGAGAGGAAGTCATACTATTTGTTGTTCTAATGATTATCCAAACCCTGAGAGCACTTGTATTTAATGATTTTCTTCTTTTTATATTTAATATAAAATTTTGGCCTCAAATTAGTTTAGTTTATTTGTCAGGAATTTGATTAAAAGAATAGTTAAACACTGAGTCCCACTGTTCACTCATATATTAAATTAAATTATTTAAAAATTGGACTTGCTCAATTGGCACAGCCTATGCTAAAGTACTCAATATTCTGCTCGTTTGCATCCCTTTTCCCCTAAACTTCGTATTCAATTAGTAGAGAAAACTAGAGATATATAGAAATATATAATCAAAATATAGAATAATTCAAACATTACTCTTAATTATTGTGATATTGCCGGAGGATTATTAATTTTCCAGTTTTGTCTCTTTTGCTCAGTATTAGACTACGGGCTGGTGCTGCCAGTTGTGCTCCAAATGTAAAAAAAAATCTATAACTTCATATGAAAAACAGAATATTCATAAAATGAGTTATTCATACAATTTTTCATTACTGAATACTCTTAGCAAATGGTAAATGAGTTTTTCATCTCATCTTAATTTATTTCTGTAAATGGAATGCATTTATTCTGTCCTCTCTGTTCTTGCGAAAAAAAGGTTGACTTTCGCAACAAAAATTCTTATATTTGAGTCTTCTTTGATGTTTTATTCATAATAAAAAGCCTAAAAAATTATCTGGGCTCAAATATGGGCTCGATTGAACCCGAATAATATTATGGCACAAATTATTGTGAAATATAATATTATAGGTCATTTAAAATTCCCTTTCTTCGATTAGCATTACTCTTAGATGATAGATAAGAGTGAAAACATCCTAAAATAATACATAAAAGTAAAGAAACAAACATTTTCTTACTTCAGAGTCATTTATAAAGGGCATAGACTGTAACAAAGAAAGTCCATTTCATTTTTTGTCTGAACACAAGTCCAAGAATAAGACTCTGAGGCCAAGACTTATATTCTTTTTCGGAGTCTGAAAAAAGTATTACTATTTCGATGAGAAGTTCAATTAGAGGGGTATTCGACCGAATGTTATATGTTTTTTGTCGTCCTCTTATGCAACGGCGCTCTCATCAGACCTTATTTGAAGAAATGGTTTCATCAAAACGAAAGATTATCACCAAATAGTTATGTCGTTTATTGAGAAATAATATGTATTAAATCCGTATAAAAATAGGAAGTTTTAGCGCCACAAACAAAATGAGTGTCGATCTCATTGTCGGAGTATTTACGAGGAATTGCCAAGATCATTCTTTGAGATATTCTTCCTCTGATGAATCAATCGATAATCTCTGGGTTTGATTGACTTGGAATTTGAAGCATTAAAGATGTGAGCTCTCGTCATTCCTCTCCTTTAACAGTGTTTGTTGAAGCCCCTGGTCATCCCCTTATCTTAATATGATGTCAGTCTTTCATAAACTTATTCATTGTTTGGTCAGAACTTTGTTGAGTTTGGGCTGACTTTGATTATAGTCAGTAATACTCAGTGACGACAATATGGAGTGCTTTGCCCTAATAGACAATAATAGCCACTGATATCAGAGCCCAATCATTTTGATCAGCAAAATAGGCACACATTGGGAGCACTATCTCTTATAATAAAAAGTAATAATGCAATCGATGGCATAATTAGATTCACACATCCTTTACATTGAAATTAGATTTGAGAACAAATTTTTCATTTTAATGAACGAAAAATCAATGCTTTTCTGAATATTATTATTAATAATTCGTTTAAGAATTATATTTCTTCTGTTAATCATTTAGTTTAGAAAAGACTAAACTTATTTAATTAATTAAAATTTCAGCTTTAATTTACTGGATGACATCAAAAATTTGAATTTGGGAAATTATATATTTTGTAATTCATTGTTTCAATCATTAAATTTAATGGTTTCACTTCAAGTATTGCAATCAGCTTTCATTTATATGAAAGATTTTAAATTTTATTTTATTTTGTTTTGAACCTCCTTTTCAAAGAATATTCTTGCTAGTTCTTATTTTATTATGACAGACCCATAATAACAATATGGCGACCCATTGTCACATATTTTATTCTGATTTATTTCAAAGATAAAAAAGCGGTTATAGTTTTGGCAAAAATTAATTTTGAAAACTTTATTACCAAAAGACTATTGCATTGCATTCCTGAGTGATGAAAGTTATTAAGTAAAATGACTTTCAATTTTCAAAACCATTTTTCTAGGCTTTCCATTGAAGTCCTGTTTATTTTTGCCTCAAATTCCAAGAACCACTTAATCTAAAACGTGATCTAAAACTCAATTCTTGTCGAAAATAATCGACGAATTCCTTTCACTACAATATTCTCACTTAAAACGAAAGTTTGACTAAAATTCTAAGTTTTTATATCAATATCTGATAAGAATTTCCGATTTAATGGAATTTTACACAAACATCAGCAGAATCACCAAAATCATTAATCTAGCTTCGAAAAACTTATGACCGCATCTCTGAATCGACCAATCATTCAATCAACTGTTATTAATGTTCAAGGTTATCAAGAAGATTAAATATCGTGAAGAGCATGGTGAATCAAACTCAAATAAACTCACTTTTCTATTACTATTCTACCATTTTTTTTTTCTGTCAATACGAGGAACTCAATATTGAGATCACAGAATATTAGAGGCATTCACTCATTCACGCAAAAACTGTTTTGAATTATTGATTATTCAGTTAAATACATATAAATAATAAATTAAATTAATTTCTGACGTATTTTTGCATATAATCTAAATATCTCTCATAAGTAACAAAAAAAAGTATTTTCGTTTCGATCCATAATTTTTGCAATTAATTAACGTTTCACACGATATCCAATTGATTCACACAAAATTGAATATTCCCTAAATTTCAAAGATTAATTACTTAATTATTCAGAAATGAATGGACCAGAAATCATTTGTTAAATGTTTTTGTGAGATTTGTTCAACAATAATCACCATGTTTAATTGGAAAAAAGCTTAGACACAAAGTAAACTTGATTTAAAATAAAATTGAATTCAAAGCTAATTAATTAAATGTTTGTTCGAGTCTATTGTTTGAATCAAATTTAGGGCAAAAATTTTAATTGAATGCAAACTAAGGATAGCGAAGAAAAAATGTTAAAATCACTTTTTCATAAACACAAAGAGATTAGATAAGACTTTACTCATAATTAACTGGAGGTTTGTTTGTCTTGTCATTGATTTCTGAGACCCGACTAATCGAGAGCTGAGTCAACACTACGTGCGAAACACAAAATGTATTTCTGGTCTCTATTATTGTTATTTTGTGCTGAAATAGCAGTCAATATAAGAGACAATTTCTCACCATTTGAATCGACGCCACAAATGAATAATAAAATTATTTAAGGCTTTACATGAATTTTCTGTTGTTTTTTGACATCCAGTTGTCTAACCGGCGATGAAAAGCCATTTATTGGGCTTTCATTTTGACTTTTGATTCGCAAAAACCACATTTGGGGCCAAAATTCAAAGTGAAAAATGTTTTTGAATGTGTTTTGAACACAGAATTTGTTATTCATTAGATGGAAATGAATTGTGTTTTGCATCGAATTAAGCCTTCAATGTCTGTCTTGACTCCGATTTCAGACATTGAAAGATACTTTTAACGCAATTTTTCATCTCTTTCTCATCTGTAAGGTTGAATGCATTACCTCTTTCCAAATGTCTTGAGATATACTGAATATAAAGGCTGTACAAGGATTGCAAGAAAGGGATCAAAAAAAGGAAAATACCAATAATAGCAAAGTATGTCAAATGTAAAGTTGAAATTAAGTCAATATTTGAACATAATTTAAAAGATTCTTATATTTCGTTATAAATATTATTATCACAGAAATAATATAATGTTTGGAATATACGGGTATTAAATAAATAGGTTTTCCTCTCAATTCTTGCGAATAAACTAATGTTTGAATTAATTTATATAAACATAATTTCAATATATTTTGTCAAATAATAGTCTTCGCCAACGATTTCGGGATTTGTTTGATATTTTCAAATACAAAAACAGAATATAAATAGAAAAATAACAGATCGTTAAAATCTAGGAACTACCAAGCTATTTTTAAATAATAGTTGACTTTGAAATGTTATAAACGATTCAGGGAAAAATCAAAGAAATCTGAGAAATATTAAATCTATTATTTGCTTTTATTTCAATAAAATTTTATTTTATCGACCACCTTGGTCAAACCACTGAAATCTAGCCCTTGAAGCAGTTGTTTGAATAAATTTTGACCAAAAATAGGAAAACTTTGATTTATTCTCTTTTCTAAAAGATTTACATTTTTATTTGAATTCTCATAAATTTGATGATTTGATCCGTCAATAGATTGTTTGATAGATATTATTTACTATTGTATGACAACCAGACCTCATCTGCTGTCGTTCCCAAAATCATTTGATTAATTAATTATAATTTATTTTGAGAGCAATCAATGTCTATAATATCTGCAAATATTTGTTTTTAAGTCAATTGTTGTGTCATTCAAGTTGTGATATAATTATTGATTATTGCAATAAAATGTCTTATATTTGGTGTTATTTTGTGAGTTATAACTCAATTACTGTTATTAAATACAATCAATAATATGTTTTTATATCGAAATAATAATAATCAGTAAATAATAATAATAATAATAATAATAATAATGATGGGGAAGACATCCAAACATGACCATAACTCCAATAACTTGATAAATACAACTAGCTTATTAATTATAAGACAAGAATTATTGAATTATTCAGTGGGTCAGATTAAATTAGGCACATAAGTTGTCAGAACAACATAATTGCCACCATTTCCTATGAAAAAACGTTTTAGTTTTTGTTGTTGTTTCCATTTAATAGATCCATGATCATCTCTTAATCGATAGTGTCTAGACTCAATAATCACATTTGTAATATTGACGAAAACATTCCTTATTTATAATATTCAAACGTAAGTATACTTATTATTAAACATCAAGATTATGGCAATTTTAGTTTAGCCAATAGTAAAGGATGAGTTTTGAGTGGAATTTTAGATAAATAACTGCTTTTTTGAAAATTCTATAAATATTTTTGGAATAAATTTAAATGAATTTTAAAGAATTTCAAATATTTTGATATGAACTTCGCTCAATGAGCTCAACTAAATACCTTATCTAGCTTCAAATCTATCAAAAAATCGATGCAACTTTTGAAATGAGTCAACAGAAATTTATTCATACTAGATTAATTTTCAAAATTGCTTTGGTATTATCCATTTGACCTGTTTTGTCGTCCTTTTTCATATTAGAGCCATATTTCTAATGACATATAAAATTATTTCTGAAAATTTGGTTTAATTTTGAAAATTCTGATGAAAAGCATGTCTTCGTTGAATACGAATGAATGGATTCTTTGAGGATTGCATTCAATTTAATGTTTTTGAATCTTCTTTATCGGAGAGGAAACGGAAATAATTCTTCACTTATTGATCGAAATTCAATTATTCTGAAGAAAACTTTTGCACAATTGATCCAAACATGTCTGCACTGGTATTAAATTTTAAACTGACTGCTCGTTTAAATTTCAATTCAATCGATTTTCCCGAAGTTTTATTTTTTGTGTAAATCTCTTCTTTATAGAAATACTTTTGCAAAGAAATCCATTTTTTCTTCTTCTCGGAGAATAAGTTTTCTCTTATAATAATATTTTTCTGATTTTTTCAATATTTTTATTTTGGATTAAATTCTGAATTTAATATAAGATTTATTTTATTTAATACTGAATTCAGAGTATTTGCGGACAGAAATTGATTTTGAAATTAAGTCTAATGTATTACACGATACTAAAGTTAGTATTAGTAATAAATGTTCTTGAAGTTAATCTATTGATATACAAAACGTACAAATCAAGTTGATTTATATTCATGATAAGGGAGAGCTAAAATGTTTTACTTAAAATATCACTCATTAGAATTAGAAAACTAAACTAAGTTATAGACTTGCAAAATTTCCCAATAAATCTAATGGATATATAAATTGAATTTTAATTATTTATAAGAATAGAGAACTAAAAATAATTAACGAAATTCAAACCCAAAAGATTCGAATACAAGTCTTAAGCCATAACTAAATGATAAGTTTTTCGAATAATAATTGTATTATTTTAAGTAATATTAGTTTCCGTTTCTTTTGAACTAATTTTTTGAATAATTTAATTGAAAAATATATGCAAACAATTCCCAAAAGAAAAGTACATTTGTATATTTCCTTGAATAAACAATTTGTTGTGTTGTAATATTGTATCAAGATAATTCTCTAATGAAGTTTAGAAATAAAAATCATGAATAATGATGTTCTGAATGCAATTTCTTTGAATTTATTGTAAAACATGAGATCCTATGAATAAAATTCAAATTAAAATGACTTAGTTTTTGATTTTATTACGAAAATAACTCCATTTTATTTTAAATTTCTATTTGGAGACTCTTTTCCTCAAATATATATAGTTTTAAAGCATCAAATAAGTTGTGATATACGAGTACATGATAATTAATAAATGATCATGTAACCATTAGAGTAGTGCTTGATTGTTGATCAACCATATTATGCTACTTTTCTCATCAGATTTATTATTTTTTATGGTTATCCTCAAGTAATTCAAGTATGAGAACGAATAACTGAGTGCTCATATGTTCGGAAGAGCTCAGCCCTCTTGTTGTAGATATTTGTGAGCACTTGTATTCATTTCGTTGATTAGTTTGTGTGAAGTTTGATGTCTCACAGCTATGTATCGCTCAGCCCTTCAAAACTATTCGATATAATGATTATGCCGTCGGACAGATCCGTCCCTCTCGACGGCACACATTGATTATAAGATTATCGCACAGATATGTCAATGGCTTAAACCAAAGCCTTTGATTCTGAGTCGGAGTCGATTCAATGACAACTATTTTTAACTCAAATATTGACTAAACATTAATTTGATTTTGAATTGAGTGAAAACATATATTTTTACTCTCATTAGATGTGAGTTTTGGCAATAAATTGTTTTGAATTAATGTTTGAGTTAACACTTCTAATGAAATTAATTAACAAAAACTCTTTTAAATGAAATGATTTCCCAAATATTCAAATCAATTCAGTTCTAAAACAGTAATAATTGATTGAATTTGGAGTATATTTCGCACAATATTTGCTTTTGTCTTAATTTCTGAATAAACTATTAATTATTTTCTCATGACTTTTGTCGAGAATTACGGACCCATTGATAACAAAGTCATTAATGACTATTAAATGTGAAAAAACGCGAAAAATAATGATTAACTGCAGAACACGTAAATCGTTTCAGAGATGCAATAGTTTTACAACTCTTTTGTCTATTCTGTGCTCTCGTTGTCGGTCATCAGCGTTAAGAGAAAGACATACAGAAGTGTTGGACAATCAGTATTAGAGAAGTGTTTCTGTATAACACAAGTGAACACATCTGTGCGCCGCTATCTTTTGTGAACATATCCTTCCTCTTAATTCACGTAAATCTTGAGTATTAAACATAACTTTTTGGAGTCAATGAGTGAGGAATGAGTGGCAAAGAGTTTACTGATTGTGAGGTAAATATAGTCTTAAGAGTCTTCTGACACAACACTTTTGGTGAGTAATTCTGTGTTTCTTTACAACAAAAATCTGTTAAATAAGTGAATCATTGGTTTGAAGAAAATGCGATCTAATTCTCTTCAGATATGTGCCGTCTTCAGGCATGGCCTTCCTCTTCAGTTATTTGCCACTTCACTGTCCTATTTCTTGTAGGTCTCTATTTAGTAGGTTTCCTCTCAATCAAGAGTCCTATTCAGCCTCTGTTATGGTTTCGGGTGAGAGTCGGCAAAAATCTCGCATCTGATCCCTTAGGCGTTACCAATGATTGCATTTGTATCTAAAAAAACAATAGCGTCTGAATTCCCAGAGTAGACACGCATTGGAGCAAAACTTTTATGAAAGACTGAGCCGTGTCTTAATTCCTCTCTAACTTCTAATTCACAATTTCTTTTCATTTCTTCTCCGATAAACTCATCTATTCTTTCGATTGATTTCCTCAAAGTTTTTGGACAAAACTATTCTTCTGATGTGATCTTCTATTGTCTGCGTTCGTGACCAACACTTTATATCTCATACTTAGGCCGTCATTCGTCACAAACAAAAAAACCAAATAAATTATTTGTGTATTCAATCCTTTGAGTTTCCGTTAGTTTGTCTCAAATCAGAGAACTTTTATCGAGTCATCAATTCTTTGATCGAATCAAACAATTCCTCGATATCTAAGAATTTGATTGTTTTCATAGAAATTCTTCGAACAATAGATAAGATTTTAAAGTATTTCTACTTTCCTAATGAGGTTTGGATTTTATTTTTTGGTGACATTTCTTTAAATCTAATGATTTCTCAGAAATTTTTAGAAATGTTTTGCTCTAAAAAAATATTGAAAATCTGATTTCAAATCATATTTTTCGGTCGAATGAGTTTAATAACTATTGGAGTCTTATTTGCATTCAATTCATGAAAAATATATTTAATTTGTGTTTTCTATCAAAAGTTTATATCAACTCTGAGTTCATTATTTTGACTTTTATTTGAATATTTAATAAAATCTTTTAGACTTCAGACAAACGGTTCATAACTAACGATAATATTTCTTTGGACTGACTCTTATAGGATGACTGTCTGTCAGCCCTCATATCATCGCCAAAGATCTAAAACTGCTCTCAAATGTTGGTTTTGAACTCCAATTCTATTATAAAAACATTTTGGATCTGACAAACCGATTGATCAATTTTAAAGCCACTATTCATTCAAATTCAGGACTTATTTTTCTGTTTGAATCAATACTGAAGTACAGGAGGAAAGACTGAACGAAACTAAACTGAACTGCCTTATCGTTTACACAATTTACAGGTAATTCCAGAATAAAGTTATTTTCTTTCAATTTTACTCTTATTTAAAGTTTATTTATTTATTGTATTAAATGTCAGTCAAACTCTGTTTTGTGTTTTGTTTGTTTGTATTTGGAGTCAGTTTTGTTGTCAAAATTGTTTTTTTTTAATCCGAGATTCATCTCTGGGTTAACTAATTCTTGGAAAATTTTCATCAAAATGAGCAGAATTTTAATTAATTGACTCATTTTTTCGACATTTTATAATCAAATTAATCGCAATATCTTTAAATAATTCATTCCTTAATAATTGATCCAATTTGTGACAAAATAATGAGAAAAACTTAATTTAATTTTAATATCTTTTGACATAAAATGATTTTCGCGGAGAATTAACTCTCATTTCAAACAATTTATTTCGCTGATTAGGTCTGTGCCATATGTCAGTGCCTTCAGCTTTACTTTCAAATGATTTTCAAATTTTTAATGCATTTTTGTCTTTTGATTTGCTTTATAAGACACAGACATAAACGAGTTTTAAAGTGTCGTCCAATGAATTAATTAATATTTAAGTTCACATAAATTCACATTAGATTGCATTCCGAAAAAGGAATTTCATGAAATTCTCATTACTATTAAAATGAGATAATAATAATAATAATAATAATAACTGTAATATCAACCAAATTCTCCAAAGCATCTGAAACTTGAAATATCGTAGAACTAATTAAAACATCGAGATTTTTCAAATAATTAGATCTTGATAAATGCCTACAAAAAAATTTGTCCCGAATCTAAAATTAAATATATAGACTAATATTATTTTATGTCTTTTATCAGAATAATGAGGTATAGTTTCATGTAAACCACCTAACTCTACCTGTAAATTCATGACATGATGTTAATGAGATTTTGTGATCAAATTTCATTGAAATATTGATTTTGTAAGTTTATATTCGTTACAAAGAGTTGAGCTGAGTCTTGCACATACTATTTAATTGAAGAGAGAACATAACTTCTATTTTTAGTCCATTAAATGTTAGATATCTCTCGTGAAATGTTTATTATATTAGTTGTGGACCAAAATCGACAATAAATTCACAATTAATGCAATCATTTTCTGTAATCAAATAAACGAATAATTTTGTAACAATTCTTTGAAACAAAAGGGAAGCCATTCCTTCAATTGTATAGTTTCTGTAATTGACTTTAATTACAAAAAGTAAAAATGTAATAAAATCATTTAAAAGTGTTTTCATTAAATATACTGAAAATCACAGAATAATTGCGGAGATTTATCTTCATTCTTATCTAACATTTCTTCTATAATTCCTTTTAATAGGATTTATAAAACTTATGAAAATATTGAATAAATTAATGAATTGATAGAAAAATAAAGTCACAAAACATTTAATCCGAAACAAAAATATAGTTAAGTCATTGGTTATGTCAAATAATAGGTGTTCCCCTAGAATTAATAGGTTATATCAAGATAAGTTATCAGTCAAAACAAAAATAATTACAGTTATTTTGAAGTAAATGATTGTTATTATGATTCTCTGTTCAATCAATAAATAACTTAAACCAAAATATTTGGCTTTTTTGCGGTAAAACCTATTTATTGAAAATAAGGATCAGAAAAATTAAAATATTTTTTGGCTCCGAATTGAAGTTTTGGTCGATTTATCGATTGGCGAATGTTTTCATTGAATCGATGGAATGTTTTCTTCAAAATATTTTCAATTTTTAAATCCATTAATCGTTTTTGACATTTATTAAGAGTTTCAGAACATTAAGAATATTGAGTTTCAGACAAAACAAAATAACTATTCAACAAAATCTCTAATAAATTGATTAGAAGTAACTTTCAATTAATTTAACAACACTTGATATTATCATTAATAACATAAGAGGAGATCATTTGTGGTCAAATTGTTTACATTCTTAAGAATTGTTCAATTTCTAATGAGGAATTTAATCTTTCTCTTTTGATTAATATTTTTATTGCTTTAAATTTTGAATATTTAATTTTAGTATGGTGACATTTCAAATTTAACATTTGAATGACTTTGAAATTTATTCAGATTATGCTGCTAATGAAAGGCAATATGAGCATGGTGATTCTGAATGAGACATGCATTAACTCATTTGCATTGTCTGAATGTAAAAACTGTTAACATTAGCGAAAAGGTTCCGTATTTTGACATTTATTTCAAAAGACATTGTATGCAGAAAATGCCTAAAATTGGCTAAAATTGGTTCAAATATAAGGAATATTTTGTCAGCGATTTTACATTTATGTCAACTTTATTTGTGTTCACAGTTTTCACTCCAAATAGAGTCACAGAATTGTGTTTAATATATTAAATGCATAACTATTTTGTTTTATTTTAAATTCAATTAAATAATTTGATGTCAGCGTTGAAACGGTCTCTGCCCTTATCCAACTGTTATACTGGTTTGGGCTGTGTTCTGCCTTTTGGTAGTATAGTCTTTGCATTGGTTTATGTAAACAATTCCTAATTTAATAAAATTGGAATTCATTCTGGTTTGAGTACGGCTTTGAAAAACCAAAACACAAACTAATATTTGAATCCAATACTGAAATATCAGGCAAATAGTGAACTGAATAATAGAGACTCAGATTTAAAAGTCGGATCTCATTTGAATTCTGACATTTGGTTTAAGTTTATTCCAAATATTTATTCACTGAATTCATTGAAATTTTAAGACTCAGACAAAAATTATTGAAATTTCTTGAATTGAAAATTATTTGTACACCAATTGGACCGAAATAATTCACAAAATTTACATTTGACTGAATTTTAAGACAATGTTTTAGAAAATATTCTCAAAAACTCTTTTAAGTCATATTTCAAGGATTAGTTAGAATTTACTGTCACTTAGAAGAACATATTGGGAATTAGTTTTGACATAACCAAGATCTTTGACATCTATCAAATATTCAGAGTGAATTTTTAAAGTTTCTTGATCATCTCTGGTTTTATCTATCAAAAAGAGTTATTGTTCTTAATTTTAGAGGAAAGTAAAGTGTCTTAAGGGAGGCCTAATTTGTGAGATCCGGCTCTCAATTCGTATGCACTTCTCTTAATTGGAATAAACTGTTTAATCAATAAATATTCCATAGAAGTGAGTAATTCCTGGTTTATATCAATTAAGAGGGCCATTAATTATACCACTTTCTTAACACTATTTAAAGCAATATTTATAAAAAAATTTTGTAACAAAGAATCCCATTGTAGACAAACTTTTATTAAATATCTTTTAAATGTTTTGCTATTCATTTCACACTATTTTTGTCTTTTAATTCTTATGTATTTTTATATTTTTCATTACATTATTGAAGATAAATTATTTGTAATACAATAGTTTAAATATTTTTGATATTCTAGTCTAATAATTTGATCTTGAAAATTTTATTTTCATTTTTCACGTACACTAAATGACAGTTTATAATGCTTTTTTTTAAAATGAAAAGTTACTATCAAAAAAAAGATAGGTCATTAAAGTTCCAGTATAATGGACTTTAGTTGTCTAGTAAATTGTTTAAACCGAATAAGAGGGACCGAATTATTAAGTTTTTAAAACTCAATAATTCGGTTCCTCACAAACTAAAATACAAAATTTTTATTTTAACAAAATTTGTCTCAAAGACTAAATTACAGTTTTTCTATTCATTATTCCTAAAGACTATAACGGAAGATTGACACAATTTGACACAATAAAAGTGTTCCGATTTCAATGAAATTTTAAACATGAT
>JAQIXD010001012.1:0-18410 GCA_034699985.1 Minunthozetes semirufus | reverse complement strand
ATTATTGTTAAGTGAAAAATATTGAGCAAGATAAAAAACCTAAAATTATTCCCAAATTTAATGCTCTTATCTTTATTCAATAGGTGCGAATTATTTTGCTTGATAGTGTGGAATAAAACCCATTTTCTCAGACCACATAACCCTTTCCTTCGCATTTAGTGATACATCCTTTTTTGAATGTCTCGTAAGCACCCGAAGGATTGAGAAACACATTCAGATCCAACTTTTCACTTATCAATAGAACAGCGCTTTTGGTGGAGTCAAATGAATAACCAAGCACAGATGAACACTTTTTCAAATAATATCTTGACAATAGAATAACCTTTTCATAGAGATATTTTCCCGCTATTGGTCCCGATGTGGCCAACCATAGAGTCTCCACTTGACCATAAGCTAGTGAATATAATAGTGTCTTGATCACTAATGATAAATAAAAAAGCTTGAACAGTTCAAAAATACTTACCCCCAGCAGGATATCTTGACCTTGCTAACTGTTGCAAACGAATTACTGATTTCTGGTTATTTGAACTGTATTGAATCAACTGATTTTGACCACCTTGGTACACTATAGAACAATTGGCGCTTATAGTGTCCTGTCCAAGCATTGTGTAATTGACTGAATTCGATCCAGAACAGTTGTTGTAAAAACCGAAAAATAGTGCCGATTGTGTGGCTATTTTTCAATATAAAATTAATTTCGATCTAGTTCATTTTCTAAAACAAATTACATTACATTGGCTTTGACTATTTCGTGCAAGGTTGATTACTAATTTAAATAGAGAATTAATTATACAATTAAATATTGTGATCAACTAGTCACTTTTACAAACTCACCAATTAAAACACTAAAAATGAATTCCTTTGCTCTCATTTTGATGAGTAATTTATTAAGGTATTTCGTTTTATTTGGGAAAAATAAAAACTAACATCCACTTAAATACAATATCCCATTAATTTAATTGACATGGTAGTTTAGTTTAATTTTGAATTTATTTCAAATATAGGTAAGTAGCATAACAGCTGAAAATGGCTTGGTGAAATATAACATTCCAATATTCGCTGATAGCATGTTAATTGAATAGCATAAGTGATATAAATACTTTCACTAAGCGAGAAATATTAATTATCTTGGTTAATATAATATGCTGAGGGTAATTTGAACCATATCACGTAAAAAATAAAGCGGATCATATTATTAGACCAAATTATTTTAAGAGTATTGAGCTTGATCATTTATTTGGGTCATTTATAAAAGATAAACTAGATAATAAATTCTTTAATTAGTAAAATTGTTTATAAGCATTTTTTTCTCTTAACATTTCATTAATTTTTTGGGAATCAATTATCAAGCTTAATTATAAATCAATGATTTGATCAGAATGAATAGCCTTTTCCTTCACATTTAGTGGTACTTCCTTTTTCAAATTCGTCAAAAGCTCCGTCAGGATTGAGAAACACATTCAGATCCAGTTTTGGGTTAATCAAGAGAACAGCACTCTTGGTAGAGACATAAGATTTACCAAGCACAGATGAACTTTTTTTCAAATATTCAGTAGGAATTTTCTTGGCCTTTTCATATACGAATTTGCCTGCTATTGGTCCTGATGTGGCCAACCATAACGTCTCGGTATAAACATATTCTTTTCGAATATAAATTTGAAATAATATTAAAATTATTGCTTGTTAATTTTATTATCTTGATTTAATATTAAATACCTCCACCAAAAATTATTGACTCTGCTAACGGTTGCAGACGAATTACTGATTTTTGGTTACTAGAATTCGATTGAACCAATTGATCTTGTTCGCCTTGAATATTTGTGGTTCCGATGGTTTCGGTGAATTCATTAAACAGGGTATAATTTGCGGCATCTGACCCAGAACAATTGTTGTAGTAAGCAATATATAGAACAGATTCTGTTGCTGTTGATAAATAAAAACATTACATAAAATTTTATACCAGCTTATTTATATACCATACATTGGGATTCACTCATTTGAGCAAGGTGAATAACCACTTTAAAGAGAGGAATTTTTATCAGTGAAAACTTTCTTTGTTAATAAATTGAAACTTACAAATTAAAACATTCAATAAAATCATTTTTATTTTTTCCATCATAATTAATTAACAAGTTTTAAAAGTAGATTTTTGTTTTTCAATAACAATAAAACTGAACATGCACTTAAATACAATATTGTATTATTTGGTATTGACATGGTAGTCTAATTTAATTTGAAATTTATTTTAAATATAGGTTAGTAGCCCCACATCTTCAAAATTATCTTGGTGAAGTACAAGTTACAATTGTTATGAAATTTTACTTATTTAAGATATGAAAGAGGATGGATGATAGTGCTATTTATAAACATTATAAATTTTGGTTATTCCAGTTCATTTGTATACAATACATTGGTTTTCTCTATTTTGCGCAAGGTGAATTACTAAATTGAAAGGAAAATCCTGATTGACTGAAGTTATTTGGGTAAACAAATTAGTGATTCAACTTAGAACAAACAATTTTGGAATAGACTGTACAATAAATACAGGTGTGGGAACATAAAAGTGAAATAGCTCAATTTGATTGAATGCTTTTATTTATTTATTTATTTATTTTATCTTAATAAGTCTAAATATTTAAAGAACCATGGTCTCTATATTCAGAATTGATAGCCTTTGCCTTCGCATTTAGTGGTACTTCCTTTTTTGAATTCATCAAAAGCTCCCAAAGGATTGAGAAACACATTCAGATCCAACTTTGGGTTAATCAAGAGAACAGAGCTTTTTGTTGATGTGAAAGAATAGCCAAGTACAGATGAATTCTTTTTCAAATAAGCACCACTTAATGTGATGATCTTTTCGTAGACATAATTGCCCGCAATTGGTCCCGATGTGGCCAACCATAGAATGCTCGATTTGTGTGTAAGCTTTTTGAATGTAATAGATTAAAATTATTTTTATTATTATTATTGCCTAATTTTGACAAATTTTATCATGATTCATTTTTTATTAGACACTAACCTCCAGCAGGATATACTGAATTTGCTAACACTTGCAAACGGATAACTGCCTTTTGATTACTGGAATTGCATTGAATTAATTGATCTTAATCACTTTGAGCTTTACCGCCAACAATGGCCGATATTTCACTAAATAATTGTATAGTTTGCCGCGTCTGACCCAGAACAATCATTGTAATATCCGACAAAGAGGATTGATACTGGTGCTGTTTATAAACATTATAAAATTTGAATATTCCAGTTCATTTGTATACATTACATTGGCTTTCACTGTTTTGAGCAAGATGAATTACTAATGTGAGAAAATAGTATTAAATTAAATTTGGCTGTTTTTCAAACTCACCAATTAAAACTTTAAACACGAAGAAAATTTTAATATTTGCCATTTTATTGAATCATTAAGCTATAAATTATCAGCAAGATATTTATTGTTTTTCGCCAAAAAAATGTTTCTTTTTCTCTTAAATACAACTAATAATTTTGAATTGACATGGTAATCCAATTTAACGTTAATTTGAAATATTCAAAAATGGGTTATTAGCTTGTGCAGCTGTCCCAACTAGCTTGGTGAAGTATATTTTTCTCATAATATAATTATCAGGAATACATCTATTTTCTAATATTGCTTTATTCGGATATTTTGATTATTAGGTTAGATATTTTAATTGAACTGGTTAATCTCTAAACCCCCACCCCATCTTACTCTGAATAAGTTGTAACTAATTTTTGAAAATTTTACCATGGTGTTTAAATTCAGAATAAATATCCTCGTCCTTTGCAAACAGTGGTGCAGCCTTTCTTGAAAGTTTCGAAAGCCCCGTTTGGATTAATGAAAGTATTCAGATCCAGCTTATCATTAATTAGAAGAACAGCACTCTTGGTTGAGACATAAGAATAACCAAGCACAGATGAACATTTTTTCAAATAGGCTAACGACAGGTAAATGCTCTTTTCATAGAGATATCTGCCAGCAATGGGTCCTCCAGTGGCCAACCATAGAGTCTCCAATTGATTGAACGCTTTATTCAAGAAATTGATAATTATTAATCTTGGTTAAACTTTTGCAAATGTTTACCTCCGCCAGGATAATTTGACCTAGCTAACTGTTGCAAAGATATCACTGATCTCTGATTGCCAGAATTGCATTGAATCAACTGGTTTTGTCCGCCCATATTTAAATTGGAGCAAGCACCGTTTGCGGTATATTGACCAAGGAGGGTGTAGTTTGCAGCATCTGACCCTTCACAGTTATTGTAATACGCAATATACAAAACATTTTGTGTAGGTTGGGCTGATTTTGGAATTGTATTGATAAGATAAATAGTGGCCAAATAAGATTAACTTACCTTGGTTGTCTTGCGCAAGACTCATACCTATTGGAGGGTGAAAAACATGTTAACTATCAGATTTAGGAATTTATATTAAGTCTCACCAATTGATAACAGGATTGATAGCAGGAATATCATTGTGTTTCTAATTTTACTTATTATTTCAATTATACTTGATTAATTTTAAAATTCAATTATAACAAATGAACATGCTATTTGAAGTTTATATACTCTTCTTAATCAAAATTGTCGGTCAATTTAACATATTTTTCATTTCAATATGAAATATGCATAAAATAGCAGGGTGAAAATACGCAAATTAGATCAATCGACATGATAAACATTTGTAAATTTTCAATAAAACAAGATACTTTTTTTTAAAAATAAAAATATAAGAAAATTTACAACCTGGTTTATATTCGCAAAAATATTTCATCAAGATATTTTTTTCTGAAATAGAATTTATTTTTAAATTTCATAAATAATAGCCAGTAATTATGACTTAATTAGGTTCATTTATTTCAATCAAATAATTAAAAATATACATTTAGTTTAAGCTTGGTAAATTAGTGAAATGAGTCTGATTTTTTCAGAATAAAAAGCCTTTCCCTTTACATATTGTAGTCGAGCCCCTTTTAAATGTTTCAAAAGCACCTCTCGGGCTAATAAATGTATCAAGATCAAGCTTAGGGCTGATCAACAGAACAGCACTTTTAGTTGTGATATATGAAGTACCAAGCACTGATGAACATTTCTTTAGAAGCTGTCGCGCAAAGTGAATAACCTTTTCATAAACATAGTTTCCGATAATAGGCCCCGAAGTGGCCAACCATATAGTGTCCACTTCAACATCTAAATCCAAGAAATTACTTACAATTGTTAGTTAAGTTATAAATTTAGACTCTAGAAAATTCACCTTCCCCCGTATATCTTGACCTTGCCAATTGTTGTAAACCAATAAATGATTTTATACTACTTGAATTGAACAAGACAAGTTGATTATCACCACTACCAGAGCCAGAACAGTCTGAATTTGTTACTGTTGTTTCACCAAAAAGAGTATAGTTAGCCGAATCTGGTCCCAAACAGTCGTTATAATAGTTAATCCTTAGAAGTATTTGTGAAAATCCTGATAGATTTGGTTGAAAATTGAATACAACATTAAAAATATTATTTGAAAAAGATTGATTTTGGATAATCAATCTATTAGATGTAATTTGTAATTTAATCATTGAAAATAAAATTGCAATCACTTTCGGATCCAATATTTTGAGCAAGATTTGTTTCTATTGAGAATGGAATAAAATAAAAATGGAACTTTATCAAGTTTGAATATTACCAATTGCTAAAAGAGATAACACAAAAATAATAGAGCTTCTCATGTCATCAATTTTTTTGAATTATGCTTGATAATCAATACTTGGTCCTAAATTATAATTATAAACAATTGATCTTGCTGAGCGAAGTTTATATATACCTATACGCCTTCTAATCATAATAGTTAATTTATCATTTTTTGTATTTTTGAAAATCTGAAATATGCATAAAATAAATATATAGCTTGATGAAAATGCGCAAATTAGTTCAAACGATATGATAAACATTTGTGTATTGAATTTTTCCATCTAACCTAGATAATATTCTTCCAAAAATATGAGAAACCTGAATTTTTGACCTGGAATATTGAATGGTATTTTCTTGAATAGAATATTCTGAAAATGATTATGTAATTTTTATTGAAAATGCATTGAACAAGATCACATTTTTATAGAGCTATTGAATTTAAGTGTTGGTATAATTTATTGTTTATTTAAATAACCTGGGTAATCAGTAAGTTTATATGATATCTCATATGTCAATCATATTTGCGAATAAAAGACAAATAGAGCATTAATATTTTCAATATTTGATCAGGATTCAATATTCAATTGTCAAACATCTAGTTTACATAATTTCAATAACAAAAGCCTTTATATTTGAGACGAAAATGATTTATAAATTCATTTTTTGTTGCTTTCGATAGAGAACTGAAAAAATGGCAAAAATTTCGTTTTCAATGATTTTCTTATTAATTGCTTTTCAGGCAATCAGTTGTTATGTGGAACCGGAGCCCGATTTACCCGAACACAAGTCAATGGACATCAAGATATTTGGCCGCAAAATAAAACTCAATATTTTGGAAATCAAAGGAAATTTCGGACCAAAAGGCGAACAAATGTTGGAAACACTGACCGATAAGTTTGCTCTCAAAAGAAGGAGAAGAAGTGCTGACAAATCAGGTGATAATTATTCAATAAAATAGCCCCCGATTATAACCCTCAAGTTCTTAGATGGCGATTCTGGTGGTTCAGATAACTCAATGATGGGCTCCGCTCAGAAGGTGTTCAATCAGGGCAGAAAGATCATGAAGAATATGGCAGACCAGGCAGCAAAAGCTGGCAAAACTGCAATCGACACAATGAAGAATACATTCACCGGTTAAAATGTTATCCCCGTCAATTAATCAATTGCCCAAGTTAATATAAAATTATTGGTAACAAATAGCCAACAGTTATACCTCGCATATTACCCTCAATTATTGAATTTATTCAATATTTTATCCAAATATTCTAATCAAGTGATCGAAAAACTTTATTTATTTCGATTTTAATAAAATATCACTTAATCTTTGACCGTAATTATATCAGTTGGCCCTACAATGATGGAACTACCATGGCACACTGTTGTGCATCCCTTCTTGAACAGCTCAAATGCACCGGTGGGTGATATCAGAATATTCAGATCAAGTTTGTCCGAAATCAAAAGAGTACTGCTCTTGGAATTGACATAACTATAGCCCAGTATTGATGAACAGACTTTCAAATATTGTACGCTTTGAACTATTTCTCTGAGGTATACGTATTTTCCTTCCATTTGACCCATAGTAATCAAGAACAATCTATCAACATTTTCTAGAGCTGAAAAATACTTGTTAGTTAATTTTGTTTTTGATCTCGATAGTTTTCTTACGTCCATTGGGATTGACTGAAGTGGCCAAAGCCTTAATCGTGTTCACATTATTTTGTTTTGATTTTTCTGAGCATGATAATAATAAACTTGGTACTAATTGCCTTCCACTTTTGCGAGAGCATCTTGAGTCACGCATAAATTGATTGATCATGGTGTAATTACCACCATCTTTACCCTCGCAATGTTCGAATTGAATGTATTCCAGGAACTGATACTCGATTTCTAAAAAATTAATCATGCTATTATTTAAATTCAAACAGAATTTTGTTTCCTTTACCTTTCTCACAACAATTGCTGGCATTCAATGAAACTTAACAAGGTAATAAAAATTATTATCATAAATTCAAAAATCTTCGTGAATTTTACTTACCAATAAATGTGCATGATAAAGTCACAAATGAAATTAATGCAAATGATTTCATTTTTGAATAAATGTAGCTTGTTTAGTGAAAATGGTAATGAAATCTTGAATACTATTTTGAGCTTATTTTATAAGCTTTTATATTCATAATTTACCATGTCTCATTGAACCTGATAAGTTAACAGATGGTAATCATCATTTTGATATTTTCATTACCAAGCAATTTACATGCTAATTAATTCTAACCTTGCAAACTCATAAGCATATTTAAAATTTATTATTTCTTTTCAAAACATTCAATAAAACATCATGCTTCTCTTAATTAATAATCAAAATTAGTTATAACATTGAAATCAGCATGATTAAAACTTGGAACTCATTAGAAGTTGAAAAAGATTATTAGCTTGTTAAATTTTTATTAGAGTAATTGAATTAACTATACAGTTAAGTTTAATTATGATGCAAACAAATGAGGCAGTCATCAGAATACTTTATTTATTTCAATTTTAAGAAAATATCATTTAATCTTTGACCTCAATTATAGCAGTTATACAATTATGGAACTACCATGGCACACTGTTGTGCACCCCTTCTTGAACAGCTCAAATGCACCGGTGGGTGATATCAGAATATTCAGATCAAGTTTGTCCGAAATCAAAAGAGTACTGCTCTTGGAATTGAGATAACTATAGCCCAGTATTGATGAACAGCGTTTCAAATAGGCTACTCTTTGAACTACTTCTCTGAGATATACGTATTTCCCTTCGAGTGGACCCATAATCACCAAGAACAATCTGTCAACATTTTCAAGAGCTGAAAAATAATTGCTAGTTATTTAAATTTTGTTCTTGATAGTTTTCTTACCTCCATTGGGATTGGCTTGAGAGGCCAATGCCTGAATCGTGTTTACACTATTTTGCTTTGATTTTTCTGAGCATGATAATAGTAAGGTTGGTGGTAATTGCCTTACACTTTCGCGTGAGCAACTTGAATCATGATCAAATTGATTGATCATGGTGTAATTACCACCATCTTTACCCTCGCAATGTTCGAATTGGATGTATTCCAGGTTTTGTATTCTAATTTCTAAAATTTACACCTTGCTATTATTTGAATTTAAACAGAGTAATTGTATTTTTCATACCTCTCTCACAGCAATTGCTGGCATTCAATGAAACTTAACAAGGTGAAAAAAATTATTATTATCTAAAATCATCGTGAATTTTACTTACCAATAAATGTGCATGATAAAACCACAAATGAAATCAATGCAAATGATTTCATTTTTGAATAAACAGGTTTTGTTTATAATGGAAATGCAATCTTAAATCTTATTTAAATTACAAGCTTTTATATTTGTAATTTTAAATATTACTAACTTACCATGTTTCAA
Source organism: Minunthozetes semirufus (assembly GCA_034699985.1). Taxonomy (NCBI): domain Eukaryota; kingdom Metazoa; phylum Arthropoda; class Arachnida; order Sarcoptiformes; family Punctoribatidae; genus Minunthozetes; species Minunthozetes semirufus. The sequence continues at coordinate 9,301 of JAQIXD010001012.1, read as the reverse complement.
TGAACCTGATAAGTAAAATGAACAGGTGGTAATGATCATTTTGATATTTTCCTTACCAAGCAGTTTTCATGCTAATCAACTGTAACCTTGTAAACCCATAAGAACATTAAAATATTAATTATTCAATAAAAACCAAGAAATTTAGATAAATCGGTAACAATCAAGAGATGACATTTTCTTATAAGTTGAAAAGTTATTAGCAAGTTTAATTTTTATTAGAGTAATTAAATTAACTATACTGTTATGTTTAATTATGATGCAAACAAATGAGGCATATCTCGATTGGTCACACATTTTGGGACCAAAACCATAAAAATTGATTAAAAGGCGAAAACAATATATTGTTTTTGCGACAATTATTTTGTTTCCCAAATCGAGATCACATACTATTCAATACTATTGTAATGTTTGGTCTCAATTAGTGTCCAAAACATCCAATCGATTGACTTTTAGTGAGAAAGCGATCGCTTTTTCTCCTGTTTTATGTCTGTATTCCTCGACTCCGATATTGAGTGCATTAGAGTTACACTTAATTAGTCGCTAATCAAGAATTGTTGTCTCTATTAATGGCTGTGCTTTAGATCTATGTCTGCATTAACTGATCCCTGAATTTATCGCTTCTCTCCGATAATTTTCGGGACACAGAATACGGCACAGAATAACAACAACAACAAAGAATATAAATTAGTAGTGAGTGAATAGTCTTGTTTAGTTCACACTGAATTAATTTGTATCTAGGTCAGTCTGTATCTGTCTTAATTCAAACCGGTGATTTGAGCAAGCGGTGTATCTTTATGTCCGGGTGATTTATCAAGCAAATATTTTTGCCTAATTTCCTTAGCAATTGATGCGTTTCTATTCTAGTATTGGTGGTCACAATGGGATTGTTTTAATTAATTCATCTATGATTGAATTGGCCATAGAGAGTCTCAGTTAATAAATGAGCATGGTGGTCGTCTAATTAGATGCAGAATTTTAAATCCGAATTATTCTCAATTGAATTATAAATTAAAATAATTTTCAAAACTTTTGGTCAAATAATTTGTTTAAATAACGAAAACATTTGTTTTATTAACTTTTGAATTGTTTATTCAATTCATGAATTGCTTGGATTTAAGCTCAAATTGACTCTAACCTAACAAACAACAATGACCAAGGTCTAATAAATAAATTAATGGTATGATTTTATCTAGGGAACAATTAGTTTGAGTGAATTATTTTTTGTGGGAATTATATCTTGGCAAATGGGATTAATTACCATAAGTTATTATTTTGTTAAAAATAGAGTATCTTGCTCATTACTAGTGTTTTATTTTGCTTCAAATATTCCAAAAATATTCAATTTATTTGAGTTATTCAAATGAATTGAGGAAATTGATTGAAATATTAAAATTTGTTTTAAAACTATTTTTACAAATATTTTGAAAATTTTCCAAATTCTCGAAAATTTGAAATTAAAATTAACTTTCATTTATCAAAATATTCAGTCAATTGTGAAATGTTAATGTTAAACTCAAAAACTGTAATTTTATATTGAATTTGCAATAATTGATTCATAATTATTGAAATAATGGGAAATATTGGGTTTGTATCTACTAAAAGCCTAAACTAAGCAAGTTATTTTATTTTCAATTTTTAATTCCCTTTTGTTCTGCAACTATTTAAAACTGTAATTTTATAATAAAAGAGCAATAATTTATTGATAATCAAGAACATAATAGGTTTATTGGAATGAGAAATTCGGCCTGTTTTTTAAAATATAAGATCTTGAAAAGGAAGTAAAAGATATTTTTAAACTTAAGCATTTTACCAAGCTGATTTTTAATTTTTTATTGCGGGACATTCTTATTTTTTCAACTTTTTTTAGGCCAATAAATCCCACAAAATATAATAAATGTGAATAATTTAGCTTGTACATTTATTATTAATGGAAATTGTCCTGATTAATGATATAAGCTGGCAAAATGAATATTTAAAATGTGGCGCAACCATTCTTAAGCCCAGACCAAAAAGGTGTGAATAATGTTTTTCGCGATAAATTATATAGTTTTGTCCAAAAGATTAATTTCCTCGTTTATAGCCGTGAGAATTATACTGACACTAAACGCAAATGAGTTTTTTATCAGATTTTTCACCCTATTCTGTGTCTGCCTTTAATAACGTGTAGTTTTATATTCAATTTATTGTAAGAAATGACAAAAAATTGTATTATTATTGAGTCTATGAATAGAGAGAAAAAAAGCGTTAATTCATTTTCCACTCAATATATCATCTTTTTTATCAAAAGACCACAATTTTAATCGTTTTCTCTATTGATTGTGAGCCCTATCCTTCGGTTTAATGATTATTTTGTTTAATCAGAATATTAAATAAGTTTTGGATCAAGGTTAGTCTTGTTCAGTTATTAGATTTATAAGGCAGCAAGCTAGAAACTAATAAATGTTTTCATAAAATGCTTATAAAACTGTAATTTTATATTTGAAACAAAATCTATTGATTTAAAATTACGTTATTGCTATTGGCCTGACTAGTTCAAACTATCTTCAACAGTTAATTAAAATAATTAGAGAAGTTTAGATTTTTATTTGTTCTTGTAAACACATTTTTAGTGTACTGGCCTTGAGCATATCTAAAGAATCTTGTGTATCATCCATCACAAAGTAATCTTGCAAAATATTGAGCTAATGAATCGTTTCTTACTTATTCCACTTGAAGTAAATCCATTTGAATTTGAATTTAAAAAAGAGATGACTTATAAAACAATTGTCATTCAATGCTAAGTGCAATCACTGGTTGTGTTCTCCCCTTAGGAGGCAGACATTGATTTCCTCTGAGGTTTTCAGAAGCCATTCCTCTTCGATACAGTGAACCATAAAAATAGCAAAATTTCAATAATGATATGATTCGTGTGTTTCATGTGTTTCCACTAAAAAACGGCCGCACTTTTCCTGAAATAGAGGGGAAATCATTTGCCATTCAATACATTTGAGTTATAAATTATTTTATTCCTTGTGTTTCAATTCCAGTTCTCCGTTCCTGTCCTCCTTTTCTGGGTTTTCAATTCTCAAATGACTTTTAATAGCATTTGATTCTATTATTTCTATTCTGTGCGCCTAAAGAAGTAAAGCCTTAAAACAATAGGAATTCATAGCTCCGTTTGAATGACATTTTGAAACTGAAATTGAAAGCAATTTTTCATTCACTCTATCATTAGTTTCTTAGAGAAAATGTTTTATTGTTTTTCTCTTAACTTTTTTTTGCTCTTATTTTACATTATTTTCTACTCTTTTGTATCGAAGACTCGAAAATAATTCACATGACTTGTGAACAGAATATTAATGTAATGAAACAGAAATAATAGGAAAGCCCTAAGAGTTGTATAAATTCTCATTCATTTGAATCTGAATGTTTGCCACCAGATCTTTTCAATTCATTTAAATTGATGCTGTTTTGCATGCTTCAAATAAATTTATTTGTTCCACTCTTTAACTCTATTCGTTAAAAATGAAAATTAGCTAGATTAAATGAAAAATAGAACACAAGTAACTTTCTTTATTAGGTTTACTCAATTTTTAAAATAACATATGCAAGAACATCATCTATTAAATGGGTAAGAAAATTGAGTTAAGTTTTGAAAAGACTTTTTTGAGTGAATATTTTTTTCATAAATAAAAATGATCAAGGACATTTTACAAGAAAATAATGTTATTAAACTCTCGCAACAAATGCTAGATCATATTTTAATGGGACCTTGCTCAAGCACCTGGGAATAAGTAATTATCCTTAATGAGTTCAAAGTACTCTTGTTACAAATCAGATTGAGTGATTAATACTTTCATCAATCACAAGTGTCTGGTCATTAGACCCTAACAAAAAAAGATAGTAATTTAACTTTGATTAAAATATTTATAGATTAATCAAGAGTTTTAAAAATCTTAAAAAGGTCATAGGTTAATTGAGCAAAAATAATTAAAATTTTTAGTGCATCAACACTGCTGTCAGTTAATATGATTGCATAAGCAAGGTAATTAACTCAATTGTTTTTTTGCTCAGAACTTTTTGCGACAGTTTTTCGCACAGAATATTATTGCAGAATATTCTGCGAATTTGTGTCACAAAAGAGTGAATTGAAAATTGAATTACTCTTAACTGACTTCGAGTGTAATTGAATTTTGAGAATTCAATTTGTCTACGATTCAAATGAACTTATAATGAGATATGAAATTCAAATCAGCGATTATTCATGAATTATATCATGAGTTAAGTAAATCTAATTTACTTCTATAACTAAATTCAAAATTGAAAAGTTTGTATCAAAAAGTTTCAAAACTAGTTTTAATTAGAATTGCTTTTCATTTTATCTTGCTCATCACTGATTTTGTATTTCAATAGGTCTACCATTAGCAAGATAATTTTGTTAGCAAACTTAATGTTGAAAATTTACTTTCTATTTAAACATTATTCTTGATTAAAGGCCTCAATCATTTTGTTTATAAATGTTGTTGATAATTAATGAACAAGTTCCTATTCAGATGACATAATCTAATGAAATATTGAGTAAAAATACATTAAATCAATGTTTTAATGAATAGAAACTCTTTTTGATTATCCAAGAATATAATGAATGAATTCTTTGGGCTAAGAATATACTCGTTTTTGAATAACACAAAAGCGGTTAATCAGAAAAAAAACGTATAGAATAGGGAATCGATTGTCTGTACCCTTCATTCATAACGTATAGTGTTTTTCTGGGATAATATTCTGTGCGATATTCTGTGCAATACATAGACTATTGAAGAATAATCTATAGGAATGTGTTCTCTATCTGTCTCTGGGCTTATGAAACAAAGCGATGACACGGAATGCCATTAATTATTATCAGCGCTCATGAGATGTGTGTTATGTGTGTTTGGTTGGTGTGTCCTGTATTTGAATGCCGGCTCCCTATTATTCTGTGCGCTGAGAGTACTGTTCGCTCTGGAGTTGTCTTCCATAAGAATGAAAGTGCAAACAATAACCCGAATAGATTTAAATTAATGATAGCCTATAGAGTACTACAAAATAAATGGAATACTATTCATAAGAAGGATTGGGTTTGGATGACCAGGATCTACATACCAGCACAGGCAGTAGTATTGTACTAGCTAGAAATTGTGAATTCATGCTGGTGTCAGAAAAGTTGTGAATATTGATGATTTACCATGATGATTAAATTGCTAAGTTTCTTTCATAAAATTGTATATTACCTTGCTATTATTGCTCGAATGAAAATGTATAGAAAACAAGAACGGAATATATTGAGAAACTAAATGAATAATCAGTCCAAACAATTGTGAGTCTTTTATTCGGATGATTTCAATGGGAAATACTTCTCTCCTTTCAGAGAGTTTTTGCTAAAAATAGTATTCAAAAGATCTGTATTTCAATAAGAGATTTGTGAGGAAAGCCTTCTTATCAGTCAATGGTTGTGAGCATTTCGGTTCGCTTTTTACAGATTTCACATAATTTAGTGAATAATCCGCTTTTGTTTTGAAATTGTTCTTCAAATACAAAAATACGGATTTATTTCTTGTGTAAAATCCTTGTCTTTTTCAGAGGACTTCATAATAGTATCTCTTTTTAAGGAGATTTAAATGTATTTAAAACTTTTGTTTGAATTCAATTGCTTTTCATAGGAAAAGTATCTTTCAGAGTATTTATCAAATTTCTATCGATTATTTTCTTCCGGATTTTTCGTTAATTCAAGTTTGATCTAGATTGAATTGAAATTAATTTCAATTTATTGAGGAATTAGCAAGGTGATAGGAGATTAAAGCATCATAAAAGTCATCTAATAATTATTAGATGCTGCCTTGGACATTTCACGGGATTAATTTAATTTTTAATGGCCTGATTAATATTAATGTCTGGTGATTGGAGAAGATTTTAAGTTTTGAAAAATTAAGCATGCTTCAATTGTCACATTAATTAGTTTCCACACAAATCATAGATTATATTCTAAGCAGAGATTGTTGTCATAAATTTGAATATAAAATAGAGATTATGTGTGGAATCATATGAACAGATTCGTAGAGAATAGCGTGAAATGAGTTTTTAAAAAAGATAAAAAAAATTCAAATTCGGTGATAAATATGCAAATTATGTTCACTCGGTTTCGCACATAGTTTTAGTCCCAGTTTTGACACATATTTTGTAGCAAAAGAGTGAAAATTATGGCTTAAATCGAATTTCGATTAAAATAAAAATTGATATTTTCATTGCAATGGCTCATGGGAATGTGCAAGGATAAAAATAATAAATAATTTGAGTGGTTATTTTCCAATATTATTATCCGTTTTGATAACAATAAATTAAATTTATTGAAATCATAATAATTTTACAGTTTGTAAATTTTACAATAAAATATTTTAGCTAATATAATCTATGACAAACTTCTATCATTTCCTTGACAAGTGAAATATGTAAGTTGTCGTGGTTGCAATAAAAATTCCTCAAATCATCATTATTAATTATTAATCTAAGATTCATGGCTGCAATAAATGTCATGATTCGGACAAATTAATTATGAAATTTCAAATATTTCACTCTTTTTATGAAATAAAACCAAAAAATGTTTTAATCTTTAATTTCATATAAAAAGGAAAAGAGTTTCAGAAGAAATCAATTCTTAATTTCAGTGAAAATTTCCTGATTTTCATTACTTTTGATTATAAGCAGTGAAATGGAGACCCGTTTTTTGATAGTTACTATTTTTGTTATCCTAGCTATTAGTGAAAATGTATTTGCTCATGGATTTACTCGTGGTTCAAGACAACGAGCCTGCTGTCCAAGCGGAGAGGCGGTGAATCCTGTAACTTCAACAATAGTAGCTGGTGCAATTAAGACGGGAAAATCGAGTGGATCAACCGGAACAGTACCACCAAATACCGGAATAAACATCAATAACAACAACAACAATGTCAATAATAACAATATTGGTTGAGAATAATGTTTATCTAGCTTATTCTAGCCATACTCAATGTAATTCAATTTAAACTAATGTTCATTTTATTCCACTCCTAAATAAAGATGTATTTTTTGGACACATTTACCAAAAAAAAGTCCACATTTTTATGTTACGATCCAATAGTCGTTAATATAAACGTTTTTAACACCAATTCAATGGTTGTGTTATTCTGTCCCTCCATTGAAGGGAAGCAAATATTTCTGCTGAAAATCATTATTATTATTATCGGTTGGGCTTTGAAAATGAAATTCAATGCAATAATAATAGTCATTATTTACAGTGTTTTTTAGCCAACAAACTGTTGATTGGATTCTGAATGTTATTCCGATTTTTATGGCTTTTCTCGACTCAAATAAAGAATTGGAAAATAAAAATAAAAATTTCTTTTAACGACAATAAACATAAACTCGAAGAATATTCTTCCAGTTTTTATGGCAGAAAATGATCCGAAATTTTTCTGTTAAATTGATTAAAATTTTTCGCTTCAATTCAATCGATATATTTTTCATCAATCAATGAGTGAAAACTTTTATTATGGGTTTGACTCAAAAAATGATTTTTTTATACCAGCAGAAGAAAAGTCTAATCGATCATTGAGTGAATTTCTACTCGAAAATTATCTGTCATAACAAAGAATTTTCTTTTATTGACCAAGTACACAATAGTACAATAGTCTTAAATGGAGTAAGAGTCATTGTGACATAAATTATAATGGTATCAAGATTAATTTTATTCATTTGGATTTTTTTCAAGGAAAAGAGCACCTTGTTCATCATTTAATATTTGCGAGTTCATTATTTAAAGTGCTCTTTCAAAGTTTATGTTAGAAATATTTTTCGGGAGTTATTTATATGGAAAACAAATTAAATAAAACGACAAATATCTAAATATAGAGGAAAATAGTGGCCATCCATGCAATCAATCACTGCCTGCGATTGACGTCCGGATCAATAGCACAGCCGATCAGTCTTCTGAATATGAAATACGAGATTAATTTTCTCTAACTTATCATTATTTTCATTTCTAGGTGTATTATCGCCGAATTTCTTATTGAATAAATCAAATTTGATCAGGCTTATTTACTCCATTACCAATGCTTTCCTTATTCTGTGACCAAATTATAAGACAAATTACTGGATGAATGTTCTGAATAAATGAATGTAAATACAGAGATGAAGTTCAAGTGAACATCAATTCATTTGTTTAGAAAACTTATTCTGTGTTTAAAAGGAGTGCATTTAAAATGTGTCGGAATATGTGTTGAAACAAATTCGTTGAATAATTATGAGATTAACTCTGAAAAGCACTGAAAATCACTGTTTTCTCAAATAAAAAGATAATTTACATAATTTTTTAGACTCATTTAGAGGATAACCCATTGAGGAGAGTACTAACAACACTTAAATACTCGTGAAAAACAATCTGAACGAGCAATAAATACACTTAAATATGAAATTCATAAATAATTAATTGAGTTTTTCTATGAATTCCTTCTCTTATGTGAAAATCATTTTCAAAAGGAAGGGAAAGGACTGAAAAAAGTAGTTTTAAAATTACAAGACTCTAATTATTCATTTGAGAAAAGAGTTTTTACTCGAATAAAAATCTTATTTTCCTTCAAACAGAGCACAGAATAATAGATAAGAAAACACTTAACGCTTGAGAATATTCTTGAGTTTTTTCTTCAAAACACTAGTTATGTGTCTCTTAAGTAGTTTTATGTAATTATAATGAATATATTCTGTGCTCTCCTTTTGAAATATAAGAATAATTTTTATCTATTCATTATAACCAAGAATATTCTCATTTGAATTTTGATTAATAACTATTCTGTGCCACTCTTTCAAAGTGCATTTCTCTATGAAAATCCTATTAATCTATTTATTCATTAATTTTATGCAAATTCTGTTAATTATTATCATTTGATTCGAAATAAAATAATATATAAAATAATATCAAAAGGATTTTCAAACCATTTTTTGAGCCGACATTTCTTTTCCGACACAAAAACTAATTATGGTTTTCATTATACGAATAGTTTTTACGATAATGTCGTCTATGGCCTGTCATTTATACCACGAATAGTTTGTATAATACTTTGCTTATTATTCTGTTTTATTTTAATACATAATTCAATTAATGACACCAAAAATACTGCAAAAAGTTGGGAAACATATTAATCCTATTAATCGTTTGCTCTACTTTTGCGCTCCAATTATAACATACACTGAATTACATCAATAAGTATACAAAATAATAATAACTCTCTCTCTCTCTCTCTCTCTCTCTCTCTCT
>JAQIXD010001011.1:0-18420 GCA_034699985.1 Minunthozetes semirufus | reverse complement strand
CTCTCTCTCTCTCTCTCTCTCTCTCTCTCTCACTCACTCACTCACTCTCACCCATTCCTCTCCCTCTTCTCTCTCATGGCTCTCTCCTTTGTCTCGACTCTTGTAGAGAGTATTAAATGTTTTTTGAGGTTCATTTGAGTAACGGTTTGGGTATAGCGTATAATATTGTGTGCATTAGTGGGTGTTTTTGAGCCGCGATCTTAACTTTCTCTTCGTTTGGTATTTAATAGTAATCGTAAGCCTCTATATAACAACAGATCGCATACACACTCTGTCTGTAGACTGAGAACAGCCGACTCTCTCACTCTCCCATTGAATGGGAATCCAATATTTAATACATATTATGTTCTGAACTGAGACTCTGTATAAGCGCTGATGCAATAAAAGTGTTACTCTTATCCCAACTCTGACTGAGTGTGTGATTGTCTATTGATTGGTTATTTGAGAGTATATGCAATGCATTCTCAATATATTGAATGACGATTATTGTCATATGAAAGCTCTTTAGTCTGTGCGGGTCCTCAGGAAAGCCATAATTATTTGATCGCCCGAAGCGTTTTACTTTTACGTGATATAACTCACACCTGGTTTTGTGTTTTAAATTTTTTAGAGACACTACTCTTTGGGGGAAAGCCTACTAACCGAGTGAAGAGCATCTCCTGAGGGAATGTCTTAACCTCACCTTTCTCTTTGTCGACGATACACTTGAGCGCATCACAATTGCGTACGACTCGTCATATTATTCTTTGTGGTTCCGTCCAACGATAGGCCTTACAAGGCGTCACGTGATGTCGTCGGAAGAAGACTCCTCTCTGGAACAGTCAGACCAGTCTTTAAAAGGTTGTAAAGTGAAGAGAACTCGTCAGAGAGTGGATGCCGGAGAGCCCCGAAACAGTTACGCTAGTATTGCAAACTTTTCTTCACGAGGAGGTTATCTCAACCATCCGTACCATCAGTACAACAACGGTCTGAATCTCTCGCCGCCAAACAAATTCATCGGTGATATCATTAGTAATAAATCAGACAACAGTTCCAAATCAAACGACATGATTGTCATCGACGACGCAGTTATGCAAATGTGTGTCAACGGAGCTCTGAGTGCGGGACAGATCGCACCTCAGTTTCTCAACGGCGGTAATGGTCTGTCCTCTAATAAACTGAAGACAGAGTCTAATAATAATATAATTTCAAACATTAACTCAAATTATAATAACAATAATAACAGCAATTCATCCGAATTAGAGTTCAATTACAAAAGTGGCAGTTATTTGTCACCCAAAGAATCATCCGAAGCCTCTGCTGCCGGCGCTCATCTGTTACGCGATATTCTCCAAACGGGTAGAAAGTTGACTGAAAATAGTGGAGAGACTGACCAATCAAACCAATCCAGAGTAAGTCAGCACAACTTGTCCGGAAACAACAGCAAAGCAGGAGAGGGCGCAGAGGGAGTGCTTTCTCAATGCTCTGATGCGTCCGATCTCGACGAGGAGGAGAACCAAAGCATAGACAACAGAGATGATGAAGGAATGGATCAGTCGACTGCCAGCGCTGTTAACCACTCAATGATCAAAGAGAATCAGTTATCTCTCGTGTCGTCTCGTTCTCCATCGCCGACATCAACGGCTCAACCAAACCGTCCCAACGACAGCAACACAGCCATCGCTGAGGTAAAGCGGGCCAGAGTTGAGAATATCGTTTCAAATATGCTTTTGGGAGGCAATGGTCCCATCGGACAGACCACTAATAAAACAAATAGTGACTCAAATACGAGTTCAGTGAATGGTTGCAAAAAGCGAAAGCTATATCAACCACAACAGAGCAAACTTAATGGTCCTGAAGACGACGAAGAAGATGTTGAGTACTTGGCTGATGAGGAAGAGTTAGCTGAAGATGAAGAAGATCTCATCGCTCAGATCGACTTATCTGCTAAAAGAGCAAAGACTGAAGATAAGGATAACCTGAGGCGACAACTCGAAGACATGCAGTCACAGCTCATTGCTATGAGGCAGAGGTATGTCCAGTTATTTGAAGCGCAACAGCAGCAACAGAGAGCGCAAAAGCTGGCCCTAACAGGTAGTCCCGTTAATCTCACGGCTGAAGTCACCCCTGAAGAAGAGTGTGACACAGAAATGGAGGAAATGGCCTCCGATAAGGGACCGACTACTCCTGTATCTCAATTAAGTGGTTTAACAAATAGAGATCTGAGTGCAAACGCGACGCCTACCGCTGCGAACACAAGTGCTGGCGATGCCTCACATCGCGATTTATTTCTAGACGAAGCGCGACGTCTTATCTCAGAACAGGAAAAAATGACACATAAATCGGACAGACAGTCCTGTATAGTGCGTTCAGGAGGTGTCCCTAACATTCCCTCTACTTCTTCAACAATCCCTGAAATGGATTGGCTCATGAATTCTCTGAAAGATGATATCCAGAGCTCTGTTATGCAAATAATTGACACAACATTTGCTAAATACGCTCAGAGAAGACAAACGACTCAGAAGTTGAACTTCGATTCAAACGAACCGAAGAACGAAATCACGATTTTGTCCCAAATGTTGGACAGAAAATCTCCGCGAAGTAAAGTCATCGATAGGGGAGCAGCCATTGGTCTCCCTGTTATGGGTAATAACTTAAAGACTAACCATAACGGTCACCACTCTGGTCAATCAGCTCGTGGAAGCCCCTTCAGTCTTCCCACCGAAACGGCACCGGCCCCTCGGCCATCGCCCTTCTCATTTCCGGCGCCAGCATTCAAATCTCCGTTTTACATTCCAAGCGTGGCTCCGGCAGGCGCTCAGATGCCCCAACAGCCAGCACTGATCCCATCAGCTCTGGCGCATCACTTTAATAGTATAGCCTCTTCTTTGAGTCAACGCACAGTCGATCAATCAAACAGTTATAGCAATAGAGATATTCCCAATATTTCTGGCAATACTAACGGTCACTCCAACGCTCAGATCTTTGGTCGCAGCGATGAACCCCTTCCCGAACAAACTGAAGCCATGGCTCTAGTGGTTGCACCCAAAAGAAAGCGCCATAAAGTGACGGACACTCGTATTACTCCCCGAACTGTTAGTCGTCTGTTAGGACACGACTCTTTGATCCAAAGCAGAGAATCGTCTTCGGTTTCTCCTCCGAGTTCTCTCGGGTATCAAAGTCATGGTCCATCACAACCGCCTCCCCCTCTGGTTCCGGTGTCTTTGCCAACATCTGTGGCGATACCTAATCCCAGTCTTCATCAGACAGACCTATTTGGCGCAAACTTTCCATTTGGAGATCACCCCCGACTCAGCCTTTTCGGCGATGACTCTGATATGAACAGAGACACGAAAAGTCATTCGGCACACGCCGTGGCCTCAGCCGTAGCGCACGCAGCAGCCGCTCATCACTTGCATATGTTGGCCGCCAGCAGAGCATCACCCGATTCATTACATGGATATCCGACAAACGTAATGCCATCACTTCAATACGGAAGGGGTGGTTCAGACAATGGCAACGAGGGATCCGAAACCAACGAAACCCAAGTGTACGACTCGTCTCTGCCTATGATATCCTTTTCATTTTGATTGCAATTTATTGCAAAAACTTTTATTTATTAATTGATTTGTATTTCATTTCGGAATACAATCTCTCAAAGGTTTGGATAAATGCATAAACAGTTTGATTGACAGCTATTTATGAATAAATAATTGGTTTAAAAACCACTAATTATACCTCAATCAGGCTTTTGTAGGGCTTTCCCAACATTTTGTTTACAGTTTTGTTTGTTTAACACACTTTTCGTCGGCCTTTTAGTCAAATATTGTTTGAGTTAATGTTTTCTTAGGAAAGGAAAGGAAAGCCTAAGAATTAGTTATGCATTGCTTTAAATCCTCTGAGACTTAATTTTATTCATATTATAAACCATTTAATTGAATCCATTATATCCTTAACTCCTGTGCACACCAGTACTCTAACACCGATGCATCTGAGGAAAGCCAAACTGATGTTCTTCTTCGTGCGATACCCGAGCTCTGCCATCCTGAAGATGTTCTTCCCTGACATTAAGTTCAATAAGAATAATACGGCACAACTCGTCAAATGGTTCTCCAATTTTAGGTAAGTTTTTCTGTTTATTTTGTTAACTATTAGCTAAACCTTGAAAATGCGTGCAATCAGTGTTTGGCTGTGCTTTCAGTGGGTTCTTAGGCCTTGTGTTTGTAGTACTTATACTTTAGAAGAGTTTTTTAATGATTGGCCGACAGATTGAATCATTGAATTAAATTAAACGGATGTGTCTAATGAGAAATGACTGAAAACGATGAGTACTTTAAATAGAGATTCAATGAATTGTTAGAATTCCAGTCTTTCTATACATTCATATAAAAAGAGGGAAAGAGTTTGCTTTGAATTAAATATTATTCCCTTTTTTATGCAAAAACAAGAGCTCATAGAGTGAGTCCATAAGAGTAAGAGGCAGAGTCATCAAGAGGTACGGATATCCGATCAAAACAGGCCGAACAAACATAAGCCTTAGGTATAGCACTCTTGCATCACAAGTCATAATCACAAAAATGACATTTTTTTGTTGCGGCGGATGACTATTGTGTGACAAAAGTTTGAGTTTTACTTTATTTGTGTATTTGTGGGGCGTTTCGACTCTTTTTGGACTCTATTTGCGAATTATCTGAGAAAAGCAAATTCAAAGCAAATTCAATGTCTCTCTTAAAATAAAAGGCAGCTGTATATCAGTCCTGTGCTAATCAGGATGTATTGGGCTATAGATTGGCCCTCTATTACACTTATTGCACAAAAAGGGGAAGTCTAGTCTTAATGGCATCCAGATATGTAACTTTCAGGTACTCTATGGCCTCGTAATCTATCGTATGCTGCGCTGCGTTCTCAATTGAACACCTATCCTATCCCTCCTATCCCTATCCTAATGTCAGTACTGCTACTTCCAGTCAGCACTCGGTTACGGTCTAGAGATTGAGAAACAAAACTCAATATCCTATCCTATCTGATGAATAAACGGGATGCTGCTATGCCTGTGCTATGCTCTGGAAGTGGCAGTGCTCTGGTGGTGGTAGTGGTCTATCGCTTATTTATTTCTGAATTTATTTCTATCTCTTGTCTCTTAATATGCGTTTTTGGCACTGAACTGCTTGATATGCTCTGCTTAGCTCCAAAGGCCAGGTGTGTGATCAGCACTTGGATGTCCAATCATTTTAATATGTTTGGGCTGTGCAGAGAAAAGAGAGAGAATAGTACTGCAAATAGTGAACAGTACGAACACAGTTCATAATACAAGGAAATCGTAAACAATAGCAGAAAAAACTTTATTCATAGATTCATAGATGAGTTTATTATGAATAACAATATGATGTTAATAATGGTATTCGAGAAGCAGAGGAATGGCGACCCGTTCTCTATCAGTGCTCTGTTTGTTGGCTGCGATTAAATTTAGAGTTGATTTGACAAATGATGAGTTCGTATATATGTATGGGTTGTTGTAATTCAATGTTTTAAATCATGACTAATCAGGTGCGTCAACTCATTAGTTGCCAGAGTAAGCCTTTTCCAGAGCTCACTCCAATTCTAGAGATGACTGCCTGGCCTCTTATCAGCGTTAATGCACATTAGCCACAGCACAGGCATTGAAGGCGAGCCAATGATTATAATAGCGAAGGACAATATAAAAGTGCAATAAGAAAGTATAATAATCGCATAATAGATGTAATATATTGCTGAACAGCACAGCACAAGAGCTCTTCTCTGTTGACGAACTATTCTAATCATCGCCTCTCCTATTATGGAGTCTTTCCTTAGCTATTAAAGTGTTGGCAAACGTTGTCTAACATAGGCTTGAATTGAATGAATATGAAGTTGACTTTCATTATGCATATTATCTCTGATCTCTAATCCCTTTGTCTAATGGGATGCCTCCCAATGCCTCCCATTATTATTATCTCACTTTTCTTAGGATTTAAAAATGTTCGTCAGATAAGAGACTTATTGTCATTGAATCATAGCCTTATTTAGGCTTTCCTCTGATATTTGCCAAAACTTACACTTCATTATATAAATCATTACTTTTAGAAAATGCACACAATTTTAGTGAATAATAATTTTAATGAAAGACTTTCAACAAAACAATAGATTTTAGAGGAATTCAATCGATTTCTTTTGCAATCGTTTTAACGCCGATTGTATTCAAACTCAAAGTTCATAAACATTAAGAAATATTCAGAACTAAAGAGTTGTTTAATCTTTGAAACAATACATACAATCAATAAATAGAGTCAAAACTTATTCAATAGATTCTAAAGGTCTTCCCAGTGTTGGCAGTGCTGTGTATTCCTCTAATATCTGTGCTTATGTCAGGCGAAGAGCGCCTGCTTTGACTTTTTCTTTAATGAGATTTGATTAATTAGTCACTCCTTTCAAATGAAACGAATGAAGCGAACAGATATGAGAGCACAGTATGAAAATGGTTTTACTAAAGACTAAAACTGAAGATAACTGAGTAAATGCAGAGATGAGGACAGAAAGGCAGTGCAGATGCAAAGGCGAGGGAAGGCAATGGCATTAGATGTTATATAGCAAAATGTATTTCCTCTGTTCGGGTCATTTGAAAGGATTCATTCGATTGTATTAACAACTTATTGCCTAAATCTCGGCATCACTTCCGTCCCGTCATAATAGAGTTACACCTTTTGATGCGTTAATTACTAAACATAGAGTTCGGGCACAGAATAGCACAGAACAGAACTGAACAAAACTGTTTCGCTATTATATTGTCGTCATTTAATAAATGGCTTTTCGTAAACATAATATGAGAACAACAAAACCCAACACTGATTGCACTCTCATTAGAAAAAGACCTCAAAAATCATTTATTATTATAATATAGTAATGAATGATAAGTAAAGTTATTATCTCTTATTTATCCAACAATTTCTTGTCTTTGTTTATAAACAGAGAGTTTTATTACATCCAAATGGAGAAGTACGCCCGACAGGCCCTCAGCGAAGGAGTCAAAAACGCAGAAGAAATACAAGTCGGTCCCGACTCAGAGCTGCTCAGAGTTCTTAATTTGCACTATAATCGCAATAATCACATCGATGTAAGTCATTAATTGCTGTCTCGTATTGCAATCAAAACTATTTTCTACTGTTTTTCCCCAAAATTCTTGTATTTTTATTATTATTTGACTCAAAGTCTAAACTCTTGTTATTTGTGTCGTTCCTAAGGTTCCGGAAAACTTTCGGTATGTCTGCGAACAGACACTCAGAGAGTTCTTCAAAGCGGTTCAGTCGGGTAAAGACGCGGAACAGTCGTGGAAGAAAGCCATCTATAAGGTAATCGCCAGACTCGACGACAACGTTCCCGAGTATTTCAAAACTCCAAACTTTTTGGAACAATTGGAATGAAGAGGAATGAAGAGCCAATCATTAGTCTCTACTCTAATAATAAATAATTAATATAATAATGAATTAAATAATAAAATAGTGGTTATAATGAAAATAATTTAGAAGAATGGCATCGAATAAACCGTCCGAACAGTTAGTCTATTGGTTTGACTGTTCTTCAGCTGCTTCTGCTCTTCACTTATATTAAAAGAAGACATTAATTATTGATTCGTTTATATTAATAATAGTCTCTAATATTAAAATGTTTTTATTACTTGCGGTCAAAATATTGAAGAATCGCTTTGGAGTCGACACACAAAACACAAAATTAAGTGAATTGAAGACAACATAATCATCAGAATTGGTTCAATAGACAAACCGGTTGTGCCTTCAATTGACAACTCGTATGAAAAAACATTATTCGAGTCATTTATAGGAAAAATTTGAGTAAAAAACTTAAAAGTTATACAACTGTTGGTTCGATATAAGAATTTGTTGTTTGAATTGCTTTTGTGTATCAAAACTATCAAAAACTTTTAGACACTTCTTATCTAAGAGTTGAATATTAGGAGAATTAAGTCATTTCCCGATTCAAAACACAGTATATTACTAGTCGTCCGGTGTTTATATAAAACAGAGAATATAAGTCGATATAAAAAGATATGCTTTTTCTTTGAGAAATTCATTACTTCTCTTCGGATAAAGTGTTTATTTTTGAAGTCAATTTCGAAAACCAATTAACGATTAATTGATTTAATTGCTGATGAGTGGACACTAGTCGTCACTCATTTCATTGGAAATGATTCCGATTCAATCTGATGGACCCATTAAAGTGGTTATTCCGCCTTAAAATTCATTATTAATATATTAATTCTTATAAAACTCATTATTAATGTCTTATTCGATAATTTCCTAAAAAATATTAATAACTTATTATTATATACATATTTAGTGCACTTTTCTCTCGTATTTCTTCTTCAACTGACTATTATTGTGTAATATATAAAGAATACCCCATTAAGTCATTCATTATTATTATGATTATTATTATAATTATTATTATTATTATTACATTAGGTTTTTAAGCGAACAAAAATGCCTTCTCTTCTAAAAACTGTGTAAAACTGTCTGATCGTAACAATATTAACAATATTTAGGGCAAAAGACAACAAATATTTCTATAAATCTATGCATTAATATTATATTTAATACATTGTATAACACAGTATTGGATATTATGTAAGAAATGTTATGTGAATTCAATCATTTGATTCTATATATAAGTAAAGCCTAATTTCTAACTCTCATTAATAGATAGCCTCTACAGAACTGAAGCCACAGAATATCAGAATTATTATTACATTTCATAAGAACTGCACTAAAAATGTTATTCAATGTTAGGAATCGGTTGCGTCTCTAACCTTTACGGCTAGTAAACCAAAGTTATGTATTAAAAATTAAACACTAAATTAGTCTTATTTAATGCCATTTATATTCTTATGTATTGCATTCAAAATCATAGTTATATTTATTTTGGATCCAATTTAGTCATACATTCCTTTTTATTGATTGACTTTTATTGATGAGAAGCACATATCAAAAGATAATAGTTATATAAAAAAACAAATTTCTATTTAAATCTTGAAGTGTTGGCATCGGTTTAGTATTATATTTCAGATTATTATATAAACTTTAATAACAACACCACTAGTCATACGTCATATCACAACCAAAACGTATCATTCAATTCAAATTCAATTCATTTATTTCTAATTAAATGTTAGAAAATAATAATAATTGTATTTAAAGACAAATATATATCATTTGAATCAATAAAATAAGGATCATATCAAAAGGGAACTACTCTTTATTCCATTCCAATCATTAATTTGTGACAAATCTTAACGGAATTTCCTTTGAATCTATTGAAACCATTGATTTTTTGAATTGAATTCATAGATCATTCCATTGTTTTTAATGAGAAGTGAGTGTTATTTTTGAAAAACTTAACAAAACAAGGTATTTCAAAACAACGCATAATTACTTGCTTCGAGTATAGGACCAAAATGAGCAGTTTCTTTGCTATATCTTCCCTAATAAGAGCTGAAAACTGATAAACTTCTTGGAATATCTGAAAATTATTTATTATTTGTACTGAAAATCATTTTTTGCTTATCTTTTACTTAAGAGAAGGCATCAGACAATTGACTATTATTTATGAAACTTAAGAAATCATTGAAAACAATTTCTAGTAATATATTCAAAGACTTTACTCTCACTAATATTATAGAAAAAATGTTAACTTTTATTGTATTTCAAATATTAATAAATTTTTGTCTATTTATTGAAAAACACGAAAAACAATCAAATCTTTGAAAAGATATGGAAATAATTTCATTGATTTTCTAGTCATTCATTTCATCAAATATTTATTATTTTATTGATTACTAAAGCCATCGAAAAACACGTCTTCTAAAGAATCTCTAGAATTGTGGTTATTATCAGATATTTTGTCTAAAAATCAGGAATTTTTCGTTTAAAATCAAGAATCACTAAATTTGATTGACTTAATGTTAATTTTATCATTTTATTGACTTTGAATCACACATTCTGTGCTTCTTTTATCAAACATAGTTTTATTTAAGAAGAAATATGAGATTAATTATTAACTGAAATATAAACTTTAATAAAATGCTGAAACAGTTTTCAATTCCACTCCAAATTAGTAATCCCTTCCCTAATACTAGTGGTATTTAAAGTACGACTATGTGTATCACTATCACTATCAATATGATGGTCAATCATATCAGCGATCAATTATTAAAATCTGTTTTAATGAAAATCATTTGTGATATTTAATGATTATTTCTCATTCATTCAAATGTATTACTGAATGACATAAATGATTGAAATTATATTTGAATTGATTTCAAGTCGTTATTGAAATCCATTTAAAGGTCTGATTTATGTTTAGAAAAGAAGTAATAATTGATTAATAAATTTCTTTTGTATTTTCACTGATAATTATTTAATAAAAATCATTTCATTTTTCAAATGTGTCTTTCATTTAATGATTGGTTATGTTTTCACTCCTTTGGTATTAAAACAAACATTGATTACTGAAAACAATAGAAGAATAAGTGGAGTAATATGTAAAACAAGATAACTTTTGTCTAACAATTGGCGATAATTGGAGTTTATTATCGAAATATAGTACTTCTGAAGAATTAATACTTATCTATAGCTCAAGAATAGTAGGCTGTGCTCTGCTATACTCACAAGAATTCAATCATTTGAGACAATTGAACACTAAGTAAACATTCCAGAAATAAATTGATCTAAAAATTAGATTAAAACAGTTATTTAATATCAAATCTTTGTGTTTAGATTTGTTTTGAATGCGCATAACTGTCCTCCACTCTCACCTATTAAGCGATTTCCTTAATTGTCTTAACTGTTCAATTGAGGGCATCCTTATAAACATATAAACGACAATAAACCCGATCAGACACAACATTATTGGATAAGTAATTGCATTTAAGACTTGAAAAATGTTAGGCTTTTCTATAATTCTGTGTTTCTATTCAGAGATCTGATGATAAGTGCCTTGAATTTGATTACGAGGTATAGAAAAGACGCTTTAATACAATGCATTCACACAACAAATCAAATAGATTTGCAAAACAGGATATTAATCTTATTTACCATTTATTAAGACTTTTTATTTTTTTAAGATTTGATATGCAATTGATATACAGCTTAATGCAACTTAATATATATTAGTCAACCATTTGATTCATTCGCTCATAAATTCACTTTAAATAAACAAATTGCAAATAAATGAACAAAATAATTGTAGAAATAGATTCTTGTCTCCAAAGAATTCTGATTTATTATATTAAAAACAATTTGTTTTCTATTCATCTCCAATAATAACTATTAAAATATGTAATGCAATCAAATTATATATAAGTTTAACATAAAATGATTTTAAGGAAAATGATTTTTAAGTTTAAATAATAAGACATTTTATTATTGGAAACTTGAAATGTTCTCAAGTTTGAGTAAAATCACTTTATTTATCTTTTTATTGCAATAAAGATAAAGAAGTGTTTATTTATATAGAAATATAATATTTTTCAAACTTCTGAATATTTTATGAAAATTAAAGGAATAATAATATTTGAAAATTACATAAAAACAACTAATAATACAACTTTTAGTATTACTTTTCGATAGTTTGATACAAAGTCTTTATTAGACTAAAACTGAAAACATTGAGAAATTCAAACCAAAATACATGTATTATATCAATGCCTGACATCTTATAGTGACTTAGTCTCACATTCCTTCTCTGATATTTGATATCCAAGAAATTCTTTTCATAATATTCAGGGCTGTCCTCCAGTCTATTAAAATGTTAAAACTGTTGAGTTGAGTGTTTTGAAGTAAAACAACATATTTTACTCTCATTTCAATAATCAATCTCTAGTTTGGATCCAATTGCGACAACAGTTTCGCTGTAAGTTGAAGATGAATTATCCTTATTTTCTCTTATTTCTAATTAACCTTGTTATCAACAATTTTATGCCTATAAAATACAAAACATAAAACAGAGTCTAATAGAAACAAGTATACCATCTGTTGTTCAATATTCTAATGGATTAATTGGTAATGAATTTTAAGACTCAAAGACTTATTTTGTAATTCTATATAAAAAGAATTGACAATAATTTTAAGTTTAAGTTTGTTAATTATCCAATGATTAGATTAAGGAAAATAATTGTCTTCTAGTATTTAATTGATACTTTCAGAAGATTTACCGAAAGACAAACTAACTTCAAAGTTTACGATAGTCTACAAGAGATCGCACTTCAGTCTCGACAATGAAAAAAGTCTCTATGAAAAGCTGGAAAACTTTTTTAGCATGATCATTGATCATTGATCACTAATTTATCAAAGGTTTTAAGTTCGTTCTAATTCTTTCGAAGTGAATAAATAGTAAATTTTTTTATCAATAGAGTAGTTCTCAGAAGTAATTTGATATAGAAATCAAAGTGACGTTAATTACATCATTAATTGAATTGAATGACAGCAATGATTCACAGATTGTTATCCTGCCATGAATTGTAACTCACAGTCAGGACAAATGTCTTCATTTCGTAACAAGGCAAAGCAATGAATCTTATTAATTCACTCCTCCTTATGACGATTATAATTAATTCGCGTCAAAATGGTATTTATTTAAACCAAATCTCAATTTAATTTCAACAGTTTTTCAATAATCTAGTTATTAAAAATATGACGGAATGCAATCAAACCGGCAATAGTACCACCAATAGTAATGGCACTGTCAGCTGCCCGTCCTTTTCACAGTTAATATGTCCCACGAAATGCGATCCCGTATTTAATGAGAATATTTTTTGAAATAATCGATAAATTAATGAAATTTCTTATTATTTCAGAGCTGTAAACGACCGCTGATTAAGCGCTCGATGTGTAGACAACCGATCACTTGTTCACAAAAGGCCTGTGTTTGTGGTCCCGATTATGTCAAAGATAATGAAAAGAAATGCATTCCAAGAGAGCGCTGTTGTAAGAGATTTAAGTTTTGTTTATCGGAATATTTGTGTAAAATTCTAACCACTTTATGGGAACTTAGCAGAGAACTGTCCGCCCAATGAAATCTTCAGGTTATGTCCCCTATCCTGTGAAATCCATTGTGGAAATTACAAAAATCCTCCAAAACACTGTCCCGAAGATGAAAGGGAGGATCACGATTGTATTGCTGGCTGTGACTGTCCGACAGGACTTATTAGGGATTACTCTAACGGAAAGTGTGTTAATAAAGAAAACTGTACTGAAAGTGAGTCAAAGTTAGCTCTAAATCATTGAAATATTCGGAAAATGTGCTCTTAATTGATTTATTCTTGTAAAATAGGCAGTACCTATAGCTGTCCACCAAATGAGGAATATAAGAATTGCAGTTCAGATTGCGATAAAGTCTGTAATCGAGTCAATACTTATTGTAATCCAAAGGATAAATGTAAAAGTGGGTGTTTTTGTCAAAAGGGGTTCATTCGCCAGAATATAAATGCAAAATGTATTCCCGAAGACCATTGTCTGGCAGAAAGTGATATAATTTTCAAACCAAAAAAGTCAAACGAAACGAGAATAGCGTCTCCAAAACCCCAAAAACTCTCCAATGAAACCAGAATTTAATAAAATTTCACTCTTTTTAAGAATTGTATGAATTTCACAGTTTTTGTAGTGCTATACTAGTAAGTCGATCGGTGAGTTACCAGTACCAAAACATTTCTTTTTCAATATCATATACATTTTTATATGACATATAAAATACATTTTTGAGTTTTAATAAACTATCGATTTATTTAACCATTTATTTGAGTACTTATAAGAAATTAATTTTTATCTTTTGATTCATTATTTTTAATTCTTTGTATGAAATAATCAATTATTTCTATATTTTACACAAAATCGTAGAAATAAAATATTTATCTTAAGAAATATTGAGATATTTGTGTCACAATTCACTGACAAAATAATTTCAATTTAAATATTCTTAATAATTGATAAATCATTAAAAATATATAGAAGAAGGACCCACACTATTTCTTTAACCACTGATAAACTTAAGTTTTAGAAAATTAGATATTATTTAGGTCATCTTTTTAGGAATTTCAATTATAAAAGTTAAACAGGATCATCTTATTACACAATGAGATGATAACTACTCAACTCGTGGATGAAACTATCAATAAATGCCAATCATTTGATTTATAATTTTACTTTTAATACCATATTCCCGCGCGATGACCAACATGTTAAACTAAATGAGGTTGATCATTTCATTAAAGAAGGTTTTATGATATCTACTAAAATTTCAGAGTAAAACGAGCGAAGTAAAAAAAAGTCGATCATTGAGCGGAAATACGGTAATATTTTATTACAGTTAATATTGGTTTGGCCAAACCTACCTAATTCTAAATATAGGATGGTTAAAATAACTAATGAGTGACGGAAATATTTAGTCTAATTTCATGTGCGGATGAATTTGAAAATTGATCACAAGATTACATTACATACAAACCTCTGTTTCTTTGTTCACTTAATTAAACTCAATAATCATTAAACTATAAATTGTTTTACAATTGTTTAGAAGTTTTCAATAATAAAAATAAGTTAATAAATGAGAGTATAGTTTATGATTGAAATGATTGTCACGAGTTTGCGGTAAAACTTTATTACAATAACTGTTTATACTTATTGTGAACTGACTTTCGGAAAGTGAAGAAAACCTCAGAATTAGAGGAAGACATTAACGATGAGATCAAACACTTTGTAAGAAGAAGTGAGAAATTAGTGACAAAAGGGTAGAAATGAATCGTTAATTAGTGGTAATTATCAAATTACCATTCATACTATTCAAAGATCTTATTCCGATCCGATTTTAATAAAGTGCACGTGTTTTGAGCCAATCCTTGGGTGGGATCACAGATTCATCGCATTTACGGTAAACTTTGAAACAAATTATCGACTCATTCATTGTGGAAGAGGTTCACAGTTTGAGCCCAAAACAAAAGTTACTTCAAATGACATATTTTTAATTGCGATCATACAGTGAAGAGAGGAAAGACACCGGAGAGAGGACCGGCGAATATCAAAGATTTGATGTGTCAATCAATGAGAGGATCACAAATCATCGAATGGTTAGTTTGAAAGCAAACACACATTTTGTCTCTCGTCGTCAAAAGTGATGCACTCCTCACAGACTTCACGAGTTAGGCGTTGGCAGCGCTCGGAGAGAACCAATCCATTCATTTGCTTACACTGAAAGTTATGCCCATTAAATAGAGTGTCAAACGTTTCACTTAACTCATTCTTAACAAACTTTCTCTCAAAACTGTTCCCGAATCGCTATTTCCCGAGTAGTCGACGCATCACTTGTCGTTCACTTTGTTTTTCTCGTATTTTTGACCAAACGTTTTGTCTTTAAGTCAGTTATTAGACAAAATAAAAATCTTTTATAATTGAAATGCATTCAAATACTGACAAAAGTAAGGATAAGTTTTTTGTCGACAATCTTCTGGAAACACATAATTTTAACAGAAAAAGAAGGAAAGCTTTTGGTGAAGACATCAATCAATTAAATAAAGAAGAGGAAGAAGATAATATCCAAAGTTTGATTTCAGTGAAAAAACCAAACCTGAAGTTTGGAATCGATAGTATTTTGAAGAATTCTAAAGAAGAACACAGTTTGCGACCTCCACTCAAATGTAAGATTAATTTATTACTTGTTTTTATTATTTTTAAACAATTTTTCAATAATTTGTTGATTTGTTTATTAAAGACGACGGTTTCCAACCGTTGAGCTCATCCCTACTGATACCGGCTTCTGGTTCTTCACCGTCTGATTACTATTTCAATCGGAATTCAGCGCAGATTTGTTATGAAAGTCAGTGTATGTCTGCATTCAATAAACCCATTCTTCAGAACTATCAGTATTTTTATTGCAATTCTTACGCCTCCAATAACCCCATCGGAGCTAACAGTAAGTGATTTTCAAATTGATTATAAATTGATTAAAATTTTCGAATAGAAAAATAAACTGATTATAAATATAACTTATATTATATATAGAGAAGACAATCGGTAGTCTTTAGATTCATTTTCACATAAATATTAGGGATAACAAAACCCTAATATTGTTTGCCCTCATAATTATGAAAAGTCAAGTAACAAACGTTATTCAAACAAAGGGAATGCCTATTATGCAAAGCTTGCGCTGATTTTAATTAAAGATTTGAGGCTTTTTTATTAACTTTCAGAGCTTATGAATGATTATTATCCAAGAAAAGTGATAATTCCCTTAAATAATCTGAGACTCAATTGTTTGGATACATATTTCATGTTTTTGAATATGAAATTCAGATTTAATTCATAAAAAGTTTGCTCAAAAGCAAACAGTATTTTATCCAGAATTAGCAAAGTTAGCAAATTTAGCATGATCATCATCATCATCATCAACAACAACATCACATCATCGCATGAATTAATTCATGCAAATAATGGATTTATTTGATTGCGAGCGATAAGTGTGGGCACAGGACTTGTTCTGTGCTGCAGAGGGAAGATAGAGTCACAGCTTTTGTATGGGACGACAAAAGCCAGAGCCTTCACTAAATCGGACTTAGCTGTTGATAGCTATTAGGGCTGCGATATGTCGTCCCCTTTATTTCGCACCATTTAATACACTCTATAAAAATCAATTTATATTTGAATTAATTGACAATAAAAAACTCAAATAAAAAACGAGTGTCGACTCATTCACAGATTATTTACTACTGTTTTGTTATTTTCCTAGATATAGGAGACGGCAATTACAGCCCCATTCAGAATAACTACAATTTCAGCAGTTATTACAATCAGTCGGGTGTGAGAAATGGCGATCAGTCGGCCGCGCAATCGGGTAAAAGCAAAAAAGCCAAATGGAACAGGGCAGTCTTCACTAATCTCCAGAGACAGGGTCTCGAAAGACGGTTTAAGAATCAAAAGTATATCACAAAACCTGATCGAAGGAAATTAGCGGCAATGCTATCCCTATCCGATTCTCAGGTCAAGGTTTGGTTTCAGGTCAGTCATATGTATACTTTTATATAACTGTCTATTTTTAGGTTTTTATAGATTCTTATAAATTAATAAATACTTTAATAAGATTTTAATAAAATTTTAACGAATCGTTCAACTTCTATAGAACATACCGACTTAGACCCCCTCTCCCTTTCCTTAACATTGAATTATTTTAATTTGAATATAAGTTTATGAGCCGTAAATCCAATTAATATTAAATGAAAAATGTATTGATATTTAATAAGAGCAGTTTGTGCTGAGTTTTTGGGTGAAAATCAATTTATTTGGGAATGATTTGAATCTATTATATTAGTTATGTTTGTGTTTAATGTGTATCACTAATTGAAATAATATTTTGATGAACAGAATCGTCGCATGAAATGGCGTCACTCCAAAGAATACAGGGAAGAGTTGTCCAAAACTGCGACAAACAAAGAGCAACAGTTGTTAACCAATTTTCCGGTCAATAAAGCGGAAGAAAACTCTCAGAATTGACAGAAAAATAAATTGTTTTCAAAAGTCAGACCAAATGTTAATAAATATCTTAAACATAAGTTATTATATTCTCATATATTTTCATATGATTTCCAAATCATAAGAATCCAAATGTAATGTAATTATTATTTTAACATTTGTTTCAAAACACACATAAATTATTTGCTCTGAATCTCACCCCAAGAATATAAATCCCAATTTTATCTCATCTGACAATTATCTTCACTAATGATTCACTAAATCGTCTAATAGTCTAATACTCTGGTAATACATAACACGAATATATAATTGAAAAAACGTTAAACAGATTTGTTTTAATGAAATAATTTGTTTATAATAAATAAGTTAAACATTTTATTCGCATTTTTAACTGAAAATTCTTATTAATTGAATATAAGTTTGAATATAAGAAAAGCGTAAACTTATTATCGAAAGGAAAGCATAAATATTAAGAAATCCTATATCTGTAATGAAAAGTTAAAAGCAATTTAAATTAAGAGCTGAGAGAATGTCTTATTATATGTCTTATGTTATGGCAATATATAAATCAGTAACACTTGACTCAGACTCCGACCAGAAATAAACAGTTTTTCTCTTCTCTTAAGCAAAAACTGTTTACTTAGGACTCAATGTTTCATCGAATCAAAAGAAATTCTGTAGAAAATAGTCTCTTATAAACAGTTTGTGTTAGTTTTTGTATAAGTTTTGTGTAAGTTTTGCATCTGTAGGCCCGAGCGCGAGAGCTATTCTGTGCCATTCTGTGCCACCCGAAGGCTCGCTGTGACTGAGTTTGCACTCAATGTTAACGTATGAGCCGTTTATTATTATTAGTATTAGTATTATTACAACAGCACTGATACTAATGAAAGTGCTATTTCTT
>JAQIXD010001010.1:0-18429 GCA_034699985.1 Minunthozetes semirufus | reverse complement strand
GTCTCATCAACGATTTTTTGGGGGTCCCCAAAAACTCATCGTTTTTGCTTACAATTTTTTCGCCAACCCTAGGGGGGGGTAATTTTGGTCAAAATCGCGATCCTAGGGGGGGTAAATCGAAAAATACCCCCCCTTGGGCATCCCTGGTTAATATCTATTTGAGACAATTCTGGAACGACCAGAGGCTGGCTTTTAGTGAGACTTATGGACTCAAGCATTTACGAGGGACGGCCGACTTTGTCAAAAAGATCTGGTCACCCGACACAATCTTTAGTACCAGCAAAGAGATGAAACTTCACACAATGACTAACTTACAACCAAATTCATTTATTGAGATCAAACCCAATGGCGATGTCTCATACAGTTTACAGTAAGTGTATTTGTACCATGCACGTTTGAAATTGAATTGATACTTTTAATTATAAGAATGACTGTTGTGGCCTATTGTCCAATGAACATGCGCTATTTTCCCTTTGATATCCAGAAGTGTACTCTCGAGTTAGAAAGCTATGGCTATTCTAACCAAGATATAGATTACAAGTGGAAGGAAAAGAACTCGCTTGGTATAAAGAGTAGTTCATATATGGAAATGTTTACAGCTATCGATCTCAAGAAAAATATATCACCAATTAAATATGATATATATTTGTTGCCATAACTCTATATAATGTCTAAAATTGTTTCATCTTTTTATTATTTTCAGACAATTATTCGCGATTAGTGGCCGAACTGGTCGTCCGACGTTCCTATAATTATTATATCAAACAGGTTTATATACCGGCCATTATGATAGTGATGTTATCTTGGATACCCTTTTGGCTGAAAATAGAGGATAATGTTGGTCGGGTAGGACTGGGAGTAACATCAATGGTATTAATGGTATTTCTGTGCTTCAAAGCAAACGTCCATAAGATTTCGTACAATAACTTAATGGACATTTTTTTGGGGGATCAGTTTATCAATGATTTTCGGATCACTACTACAGGGTTCATAGGGTTCAATTTATTGTACTGGGCATTTGTCAGCTCAATTCAATACATTTATGATTAGCCATCAAATTTTGAAATTAAATATAACCTAATATTTGTCCGAAAAATTTTATTCAAATGCTTTCAAAGTCAATAAAAGCAAATATTTGTTACCCCTTGGCTACACCTATGAGAATAATTTAATTTTAGACTATCTATTGAATGAAATAATATTCTCATAAATTGAATATTTAATGAATTATTTCTAAAATGACCTAGTCATATTTGAAATTAATTGGTTTCAATTTTTCTTAACTTTTTTTCAACGACTTCTAAAAATTGATGAAATTATTTTGTATCACCATAATCACTTTTTTTTCAATTGAGAACTTCTGATAGGAGGGTCTCTTAATAGTGATGATTATTCTCAAAGTAGACAAATAACTTATTAATCAAGATTAATTGCAGATTTAAATTATTTATAATGTTCAAACAGTTTGCACAAATGAACGAAATGTACTAATAAAAATTGATAAATCAAATTATCTTTTATTTTATGCGTTTTATATTCAAGAAATAACTGACAGGATATATATTTGACCATGGAAACAAGCTTAACAAATAAATTGCTATTCCAGACAAACATTTATTTATAAGACTTATTATTTGGGATCTATTCTAAAAGTTACTCGAGTCTCAGGCGGACAAATTAACTAGAACATAATCGCCAAATTTTAAATAGTTTAAGATGGAAGTGTTGCTTATACTTGGTTTCCTTATGTTTTTCACCATGGCAGTTTGTCAAAGGAGGTTTAATTTTACAAGATTACAATCTATTAATTTTACTAAATCATAAAATTCCCTTATAATTAAGAATGGGTGAAGAAATGAAAGTTTTGAAAATGTTCGAGGACAGCGGTTACAATAAAAATATTCGTCCATATGCCAATGGTAAGCCTGAAAATTAAATGATCTAGCATACATGTATATAAGTGAAAACATTGACACCTTTGCGATAAAAGGAGGACCCGTCAAAGTGGGGGTAACCATGTTTATTATTGACATCTCATCTGTTTCGGATGAAAATCAGGTAAAAATCTAACATGTTTAAAATTGATATTTACGCATGGTGCATTTTCAAAGGACTTTACAGTTAACTTCTATTTGAGGCAACTCTGGAACGATGAGAGACTGGCATTCACTGATACTTTGGGACTCACAGAATTGCGATTAGGAGGAGAATATATCAAGAACATATGGTCACCCGACACATTCTTTGCTAATAGCAAACAGATGACATTTCCCAAAATGACAAACTTACAGCCAAATTCATTCGTCAGGATCAGTCCCAATGGCGATGTTTATTACAGTGTGCAGTAAGATTTTTTCAAAATGTTAGTTATGGCGAATTTTAGTTGATTTCAATCATTTATCATTAGAATGAGCATGTTGGCCCCTTGTCCAATGAATTTGCAGTATTTTCCATTTGATAAGCAATTATGTACTCTCGAGTTAGAGAGCTATGGCTTTTCCACAAAAGATATTCAATATATGTGGAGTGGGAACGGAGTGAGTGTCAGTGATTTCATAAATATACCAGAATTTAGAATTGATGGCCACAAACACATCATGAAAACAGAGGTTTTATCTTCAGGTCTGTTCCCAAAACACAATTTTTTGTTTACTATTCTTTTGATCATTTTTTTGTCAAATTCAGGCAATTATTCCCGACTAACAGCGGAACTGGTTTTTAGTCGCGGTTATGGTTATTACGTCAAACCGTTTTACTTACCGGCAATTATGATAGTTATCATGTCTTGGATACCATTTTGGCTGAAAAAAGAAGACAGTTGTGGTCGGGTGGGACTGGGATTGATATCAGTTGTATTGATGGGAATTCTGGCTTTTAAATCAAACGATCAAAAGATATCTTACATTAAATTAATTGATGTCTATTTGGTTACATCTTTTGCAATGGTTTTCCTAACACTATTACAATACGCAACCGTTTGCTTCATTTGTGAGGATAATATGAAGGGTGGAAAAAATGCAAACATGTTTTCCCGTTTTATCCCGAAGATTAAGCCGAATACCCTGGATGAGTACTGTCGCTGGATATTCCCAGTTATCTTCATTGTGTTCAATATAGTCTACTGGATATATGCCAAAAACCACTTAATGTTTTTGAGTGATGAGTCTTGAAAACAAATGATTGAACCTGATCAAATTATCTAGAATTAAGAATTTTAAAAAATATTTAATGGATTACTGGAAATTGTAAATGTAATGAAATTTTGAAACATGGTATTTACATATCATGTGATTTGTTTTAAATAAATTTTATTAAATATAAAAATTACAATAAAATAGAATAATGTTTAAAAATAGCACTATTTCATTGTGTTTTCTTCCTTTAATTTTATCCTTGATCATTAATTTGGTGTTTTCAAAGATTACAATAATCATTCACAATTTGGTGATTTATATTTGATAATGGAAATTTTAATAAAATATTGTCTTCCAGTTAACAGAATCTCAAAAATGAATGGTTGAATTATGTTCAATAAAATTAAATTGATAAATCAAATTAGCATTAAATTTATGTGTTTTATATTTAAGAAATAAATAACAGGAAATTTAAATGACCATGAAAATAAGTTCAAATCCATGTGCAGTCACTCTTATTTAGGAGAAAACTTATTATTTGAGATCTATTATAAAACTTACTCGAGTCTGAAAAACAAGATATTCCGTCTGAAGACAATTTTTTAAAAAGTTTAACATGAATGTATTATTATTACTTTGTTTACTTTTGTTTTGCACCATGGCATTTTGTCAGAGGAGGTATGTTTAATTTAATAAGAATATAATTTGGCCGAAAATTTGCTAATTAATAACAGGATAATAAAATTAATAACAATTTATAGTTCATTTTAAAAAATATTTTCAATTTTAGAATGACTGAGGAAATGAAAGTTTTAAAAATGTTCCAGGAAAGCGGTTACAATAAGGATCTTCGTCCTTATGCCGGGGGTAAGTTTTTAAAATAATAATTTACCATTAAATATATTTTAAAAACCTTTTCTAAAAGGAGGGCCTGTCAAGGTCAACGTTTCGATGTTTATAATGGGAATTAGTTCCATCTCAGATGAAAATATGGTATTAGAAAAATTACTTATAATAAAAAAAAGTGATATTTCACCATGCTTACTTAAAAAGGACTTCACAGTTACCTTCTATTTGAGGCAAATGTGGAACGACGAGAGACTGGCCTTCACTGATACTTTTGGAGTCAAAGAGTTGCTATTAGGGCCCGAATTTGCGGCAAAGATATGGTCACCCGACACATTTATCCCTAATAGCAAACAGTTAAAACTTCACACAATGACTAACTTACAGCCAAATTCATTTATCCAGATGAAACCCAATGGAGATATTAAATACAGTTTAGAGTACGCAAGTTTGTTCATTTACATTTAAAATTGAATTTATCATTTTGATTTCAAGAATGACTGCAGTGGCCTCCTGTCCCATGAATTTTCAGTATTTCCCATTTGATAATCAATTGTGTGCTCTCGAAATGGAGAGCTATAGATATTCAAACAAAGATATTGATTACAATTGGATTGAAAACGGATTTAAAATGAGTGATGGTGTGGACACTCAACAGTTTAAAGTCATTAATTTTAAGCAAATGAAAAAGATGGAAGTCTTATCATCAGGTTTATTGTCATAAATTATACTCATAATACAATTCAATGTTTTCCAGTGTTTTCATCTTTTGCTTTTTTCAGGCACTTATTCGCGTTTATTGGCCGAAGTGATGGTCAGACGTTACTCTAATTATTACTTCAAACAGATTTATATACCGGCCACCATGTTAGTCCTGTTATCTTGGGTACCATTTTGGCTGAAAATAGAGGATAGTGTGGGTCGGGTAGGACTGGGAGTAACATCAATGATATTAATGGTATTCGTGTGTTTCAAAGCAAATGTTAATAATGTTTCGTACAACACCTTAATGGACATCTATACCGGGATCAGTTTAACAATGATTTTCGCATCAATACTAGAGTACGCAACCGTTGGCTTCATTACTGAGGATAATATTCAAGGGGGCAAAAATGCGAACCGGTTTTCTCGATTCATCCCGAAAATTAAGCCAATTACCCTGGATGAGCAATGTCGCTGGATATTCCCAGTTGTCTTTATTGTGTTCAATTTATTTTACTGGATATTTGCGAT
Organism: Minunthozetes semirufus; assembly: GCA_034699985.1. NCBI lineage: Eukaryota > Metazoa > Arthropoda > Arachnida > Sarcoptiformes > Punctoribatidae > Minunthozetes > Minunthozetes semirufus. Next base: position 13,216 of record JAQIXD010001010.1, on the reverse strand, counting down.
AAGCGTTTACTAGATTTTAGAATGAGATGGCCTAAATTTAAATTCAAATATCACAATTTTGAATTTCAAGCTTTTAATGTACCCACTTTATAAATATGTCATCTTTCCAATACATGGTGATAAATGGATCATGTTCAAAGGGATCAGTATATTTGGACAGACAAAGAAGTGTTCACTCAATAGAAATGCTAACATTTCAATAAACGAATAAACCTGATAATTTAATGCTAAAGAAGAATGTTTTGCACCTTTTTAAATTACTATTTTGCTTAAGAGATAAATAAATTAAAAACATTTTGGCAGCAAATAATGTTTAGAAATCAAATGTTCCTTTTCTATCCGTTTTACATCGTATAATAAAAATTGCAACTAGCAAATTATTGAGATTTAACAAATTAAATGAACTCATTCAGATAACTTATGTCTGACAGCAATACAATAATTTTCAAAATATAATGATTTTCCATAAAAAAATTATAATTAAAATTGTAATTATCAAGTTTAAGTGGGTTATTATTTATAATAAATTATAATAAAATATGAGCCAAATAGATGGCAAAAATGAAATTTCAGTTTTTATTTTAAAATTATAAAAATAATTTTTTACATGGATAATTGTCCCAGTAAAATTATAAATTAATTAAATATAATCATACTCAAAATTTTGCTCATGATGATTCAGTGAGATCCAGCGAGAATCAAACGGAAGATTATACACTCCAAAATTTATTTATCTTGTTAATTTGGTAAAATTATTTAAAGAAAAATTAATGAATCGGCCTCCATCAATATTTGCCTTTTGATAAGCTTGAGGAGGAGTATAACACAAAGCATAATTACCTTGAACAAAAGAAAATTAAAAATTAAATGATTTCAATGTAAACATATTTTGATAGGTGAATTCAAAACCGCGAAAATAATTGATTACGAATAGTTTGAAACACGAAAATCCGATTTTGTTTTTCTTCTTATTTCCGATTCTCTCGAAAAGTGAGAGAAACTGAAAAATAATTATTAATAGAAATTCAAATCAATTATCAGAACAAACCTTAAACCCATGTCTGGCTTTGGCGACAACTGTTTGCCTGTTATTCATAGTAACCATTTTATAAGAGGTCAACAATTTAAAGGTCTTCTTGACCTCAAGGTTGACACTACCGGCCATTTCTATGACTATCATAAGAATGGCCGCCGAAAAGAATGATGCGTTAAGAATAAGTATTCTTAGGATGTAATGCATCCCTTTTCCAAAAATTAACATAAATATCACAATAGCTATGATTGAATTCTGTGTCAACCATATCATTGCCAAGAATTTTGACCAGAAGCTTGTGTCGTAAAGTTTGATCTCGATGTAGATCTTGTTTAGTTTATCGATCAGTTTGTTTGAGTTATAGATCCGATATTTGTCTTTGTTTTCGATGACTTTTCGCAACTGATTATTAATTTCTCTTTGTTTTGATTTCAAATAAAACGAAATAATAGAGAAATAGAATAATTGAGTACTAATTTGTGAAAGGATATAATGAGCGGTCACACCGAACATGAAGGCGTGAGGAAAGGCTATAAAGAGGTACTCATTCAATGAAATTCTGTTAATGTATGCGAAGAAGGATATGAAGAACGCAATGGAAGAAAACCCATAACTATACCACTCATTGACTCTAAAGACCAAATGAGTTCTTCGAAGAATGTTTAAGATTAGTGTTTCGTCAGTCAAACCAATTGATTGTGGAGTTATAGAGCCGGACATCATATTGAAGACCTTCAAATAAGGCTGCTGTTTGTCCATCAAATAGTCCATTAAATGCGTTAATTGGGAGAAGATTGAGAGTCAAAGGTATAACGAACCGGCAATATTCAAATGGACCCTCATATTCATAAAGTATCCAAAATCACCGATATATAAGTGATGATAAAATGAGTGTTCAGGCGTCGCAAACGAGTAGACAAATCGTACCAGTGTTATTAATGGCAAGGTGAAAACTAGAAGCGGATGATAAAACCAAGATCTATGAGTGCAGCCATTCTTGTAAAGTGAAAGTCCGAGTTTATAAAAGTGTTTGCCCGCCGACGGAATAGTTAGATGTCCGGGTAATACATGGCTGGCGTCAAAACTGGCCATTTTTACAAATATAAAATAAAATTATCGGTTGTTATTTAATCTGGTTTTAAAACAAATATTATCAGGTTACTTTTAATACAATCAATGTTTTAATCAATACCTTTTTTCAAAAAATATTCAAAAGAGTATAAATATTTTGCAATTATTATAAACAAAATAACTGATCCTGGTCAGTTCTGAAGATCATTATTCTAAAGATAAATGTGTGCACTGTTTTTGACAAAATATTTTTGGCAAAAATTAACGAGATATCATGCTTAAGTTCCATTAATAAAACTATTATTGATCTTTCATATTCGCCAAATACGTACGAATTAAAACCTTAACGAGATATTATGCTTAAATTCCATTAATAAACTGTCATATTTGTTTATTTCTAAAATTCAAGAAAAAATCTCCCTTATACGTACGAATTAAAACTTTATAAAGCAATTTATAAAATTAAAAAAATCGAGCAAAAAATATATTTTTAATTTCTCAATTTACTATAATATATTTGGAGAAAAAAATGCAATTTTTTCATAAAGTTAATTTCATTTCTAGAGTTCATTTAAACTTTAATGCAAATAATGGCGTTGCTTTGTAAATGTATGATTGTTAATTGAGCTATTTAAATTATTTTTTCTAAATCTGGAATTTTCTGACTGAATAAATGCGAATTTCATAAAATATTAAACCAAGATTACAAAATCAATACCGAAAACCCATAGAACATTACATAAGTCAAGAGTTAATATTTAATTATAATTAGTTAAAGAGTTTTCAAATTGCCAAGGCTATCCGATTCTGATCATGCTCGGTTAAATTTACAAGAATAAACTAATGTCCTAAAAAAAACCCCAAAACAAAAGAAAATGTTATTTTGAGACAAAACTGATATTTTTATATTTCGTAAAATTTGAAAACTGAACTCAAATTAACAAGATTATTTATTGTATCTTAAAAATCAATGTTACATCAAGTTATTTAATTATTTAAAATGGGCAAGATCATAAAAATATTATTTTGTTTATTTGTATTCTTTCACATAAGGCTTTGCGATGAAACGTAAGTACAATTTCCTTAATTTGTTACTTAAATTAGCAAGCTCAATAAATTTAAATGAAAAACAGTATTAGCTCAGAGATTGAGAAAATACTGAAAATGTACAAGGATAGCGGTTATAATAAAGATGTTAGACCTGATTACGGGGGTAAGTCTGGCTCATTCTTTAAAAGCGTTACCAAGTTAAAATAAATTTTCCAATTAAAGGACGGCCTGTTTTGGTAAACGTAGCAATGATTGTAAAGGATATAAGTTCTGTCTCTGAAGTGGATATGGTATTCGATTAATTTGATCTAGCAGGTTTATCGATAAATGACTCAATTAATAATTTGTAGGATTTCACGACTGAATTTTATATGGATCAAAAGTGGAATGACCAGAGACTGGCATTTAATCAGACACAGGGATTGAAACAGTTGATAGTGGGCGTAGATTTTATCAAGAAAATATGGATTCCGGACACGTTCTTCACGAACAGCAAACAGACATCACTCCATATGAGCACTAACTTAGAGACGAATTCATTCTTAAGAATCAAACCTAACGGCGATGTCTACTATAGTTTACGGTATGAATAAATAGCAAGGTAAAACTCAATTTGACCTTTTCACCACTTCAAGGTTAACAGTAGTGTCTGTTTGTCAAATGGATTTGAAGTACTTTCCCTTTGATTCTCAAGTTTGCAAACTAGAGATTGAAAGCTATGGCTATACTACTGAAGACGTCGACTACTTCTGGGATGAAACAACAGAAAAAACATTTGATGACAATATAACCTTGCCTAATTTCAATATTGCTGCCCATTTCAAAGAAAAAAGATACCGGGCTGACCTCACAGGTATTCTCAAACCTTGAATGCATATTATTTTTTAAAATCTTTTTTTAGGAAATTATTCGTATTTAACGCAAAGAATAGTATTCAGCCGTTCCTTAGGCTCTTACTTCAATCAGGTCTACATACCCGCAATTTTAATCGTCATAATTTCGTGGATACCCTTCTGGCTGGACAGGGATGACAGTCACGCTCGAGTAGGACTGGGAGTGACAACAGTGCTAACGATGACAACTTTGCTGACAAACACCAACTCATCGATGCCTAAGATATCATACATGAAGTCATTAGACATCTATTTGGAGGTCTGTTTCGCAATGGTTTTCGCATCCCTTATACAGTACGCAATCGTCGGGTATTTCATATCAAAGAGTACCCCAAAAGTCACAAATTGTGACAAAATTACATATAATGTGAAGAATGCAAACGACGTTAACCTTAAACGGAATCCGAGCAAAATTGATGTCCAGTCCCGATGGGTATTCCCTCTAGTATTCATAGTGTTCAATGTATTGTACTGGTCTATTTACTTATATTTGTCACGAATTAACTTTTATTCTGAACTGAATAAAAAATGAGATTTAAATATTGAAGCAAGAAAATCTGAATGAATTTGAATACATTTGAATGAAATAACATTATATTGTGGAATATAAACCTGTTTTTACTTATTTCAGCCTATTTTTGAGCTGGATGCCAAAATTCGTGTTGTTTTGAAAATGTATGATTGTTAATTGAGCTGTTCAAACTATTTTTATTATAATCTGGAATATTCTGAGTGAATAAATACGAATTTTATTTAAGATGGTATATTTATAAGATATTAAACCAAGATTATACGTAATCAATTGAGACATTGAAAAGTTATAAATCAATTCATCGAAAAAATAATTATTATATTATTAAATAAAATAAAGTTATTATCATGGTAAAAGGCAAACAAACAAATAATTATTTGGCAGTGAATTCAATTTGGCAATGTTAATATTTAACTATAATTAGTTTATGAGTTTTCAAATGGTCAAGGCTATTCCATTCTGATCATGCCCGGCTACATTTACACGAATAAACTGATGTGTTTGTCAATTATCATGGTAGAAATTATGCACTTTACATGAAATTCTTGACAATAATTTTTTTTTGAAAGTATTTGTAATAGAATGTTGTATATGATTATATCATTAAATAATATTAGGATGAGTAAGTTCACAAGTGTAATATTTTGTCTAATATTGACATGGACAATTTGAATGTGCAATAAAAGGTTTGTCTACCAATTCTCCACACCTATCGGGAGTTGGGAGTGGAGTAGAGATGACTTTAATTCAATTTTCAAACATTTTTGTAAAAAATAATTTATAAAATAATTGCCATTTAATTCAGTTTAACTGAAAAGAAGAGAGTTTTGAAAATGTACCAAGATATGGAATACGATATAGATATTCGGCCAAATGATGGTGGTAAGTTTCACCATTCTTATGTGATTATCAGTTATGATTAATTCAATTATTTAAGGTGAGCCCGTTCTTGTCAATGTGTCCATGTTTATTACTGATATAAGTGCTATCTCGGAAATGAACATGGTAATATGTAGTGTTCTATAAATTATATTCAAGCAAAGTTTATTTCAATAAAAGGACTTTACTCTTGACTTCTATTTGAGACAACTATGGAATGACGAGAGACTGTCCTTCAATCAGACCAAAGAACTGAAGAGTCTGAGAGTTGGCTCAGAATTCATAAAAAAGATGTGGAGTCCGGACACCCTTTTGACAAATAGCAAGAAGACATCACTTCATACACTCTTAAACTCACAGACAAATTCATTTATCCAAATCAAACCCAACGGTGATATTATTTATAGCACTCAGTGAGAAATATTGATCTTGATTAATTTAAATTCATTTAAATAAGAGTATTATATTTGAAACTGATATCAGGTTAACTGTTGTGGCCGGTTGTCCCATGAATTTTCAGTACTTCCCAATTGATGTGCAAATATGTGGTCTTGAAATTGAAAGCTTTGGTTATTCCACTGAAGATATTGAATATGCGTGGTTAGCAAATGGAGTGGGCTTAAGTAATCTTGTCAGTTTACCAAACTTCAAAATTGTTGGTCACAGACATATATCAAGATATGAAGTTTTGTCCACAGGTTTACAAAACTAACAAAACATATATTTTTAATAATATTTTCAATATTTTGACTCAATTTCAGGCAATTATTCGCGTCTTGTGTTTGAAATTGAATTAAAGCGTTCAGTCGTTTATTATTTGACACAGTTTTATATACCCGGAACATTCATTGTGATTATCTCATGGATACCCTTTTGGCTCGATAGGGATGACAACATCGCTCGGGTAGGACTGGGAGTGACAACAGTGCTAACGATGACAACTCTGGTCACTAATGTTAACGAATCGATGCCTAAGATATCGTACATAAAGTTATTAGACATCTATTTGGAGGTCTGTTTCGCAATGGTTTTCGCATCACTTCTTCAGTACGCTTTCGTCGGGTTCTTCGCCAAAAGGGGTTTCTCTAAAGTCTATGAATTAGAGTCAGATATTTGTAATAAAAATTGTACTCAAAAGCACAGAACACAAGTAAATGGTGGAAGAATTGACTTTCATTGCCGTTGGAAATTCCCGTTGATGTTTGCTTTGTTCAATATTTGTTATTGGTCATTTATTTGTGTAATATCTTAGGGATAGCTTTTCTCATAAAATCTGTCAAAAGAGTTGCTATAAGTTTAAAACACTTGATTTAAATTAAGTCAAAATGTATTGCTTTCACTTTTGTGCAGAACATTTATTTATGAAATATTATCACTGATATAAGCATGCAAAATTAAAAATTAACAATTTATTTTATTCTCTATTTTTTGGTTGCTACTTTATTGAAAATTTTACCATGTTTAACGATTTTTTATTTCACAAAATAAAAAATGATAAAAAAGATAAAAATGTTATATTTATTCTGAATAAATAATCTCGCTTAAAGAAATAGCTGGTATAAAATGTCTTTATTTAAAAATAAATTTAAAAGAAAAGTATAATTCAGAAAAATATTTATTCTATAATTTGGTGAAATAGTTTGTCCATAGTCTACCATAGTTTACTGGTCTCAATATAGAAAGCTATTTAAACTGACCATGGTTGACATGCCCCGTTTCATTAAGAAAATAAAAAATGAAAAAAGACTAATGATTTTAGGAAATGCAGTCAACAAGAAAAAAAAGTTGTTTCCATAGCACTGTTATACTTTCCACGATTATATAGAACATCCACTTTTCATAATTTAATTATTATTATTCAAATTTATTTTATTATTTGTGATTTAATGTTAGTTAATCAATTGTATCAATTTTTACCAGATGAGCAATGTCATAATTTAATTTTTATTTTGGAAAAACAATTCAATTTTGAAGAGATAACATAAAATCGATTGACTGGGTGTGTCTTTATCTTGCGTTTTCAGTTCTCACATATATTCAATTTTGCTCAAAGTGGCAAAACAAACATGGTGTTTAAATCAGAAACTTGGTTATAAATTTCAATTATTTTAATGTTTATTCGTGCTCATAATTTATGAATAATGCAATAAACCTGCAAATAATTTAAAGTTATTTAATGTGTGAAAAAATATTCTTGATTTTAATATAACATTAAAATCAATAAACCCATTGATTATAAGTGATATGGGAATGAGCAAGCTCATTCAAACAATTTTCTATCTTCTATTGGCCATTACAAATGGATTTTGTGCTAAAAGGTTAGTATGTCTTTAATGAGCAAGGTATACTCAATACTTGATTTTTCTGCATTTTTCAAGTAGAATAAGTGATAAGGAGAAAGTTTTAAAAATGTTCAAGAGTATGGATTACGATAAAGATATTCGTCCAAATGAGGGTGGTAAGTGACAAATATTTAGACTTCCAACATTAAATTCATCCACTCTAACCATGTTTATTTAACTTGAAGCTGGTCCTGTTCTTGTCAATGTGTCGATGCATGTCCTTGATATAAGTTCTATATCGGAAATCAATATGGTATGCAAGTAATGGAATAGTGATTTTCAACCAAGTTTACTTTTCAAAGGACTTTACGTCTCTCATCTATTTGAAACAAAAATGGAATGACGAAAGACTGACCTTTAATGAGACAAAAGCACTCAAATACGTTAAGGTCGGCCACGAATTCGTGAAAAAGATATGGAGTCCGGACACCCAGTTTGAGAACAGTAAAAAGACATCTCTCCATTCACTCACTAATCAACAGTCGAATTCATTTATCAGAATAGAACCAAATGGTGACGTCCTCTACAGTTTACAGTATGAGATAACTTGTATATTATATTTAATTAAATAACAACTCGACTGTAATTCTATTCCTAAAAATATTACCAGGTTAACTGTAGTGGCTCAGTGTCGTATGAATTTGCAACACTTCCCAATGGATTCCCAGACCTGTACTCTCGAAATGGAAAGCTATGGATATTCAACAAAAGACATTGAATACAAATGGATGGACAGAGGTGTTAGCCTAGGCAATGATGAATTGCCTAATTTCTATATCGTTAATCACAGACACAGAGCATTAACAGAAGTTCAAACCACAGGTTCGACTAAAATGAAATTCATATAAATTAATAAAATAATTCAAAAATTTCAGCCAATTATTCGCGATTAGTGTTTGAAATTGTGTTCAGACGTGCTTTCGGTTATTACGTGACTCAGGTCTACATTCCGGCCGCTTTCATAGTAATCATCTCATGGATACCATTTTGGCTGAAAAGGGAGGATAATATCGGTCGGGTAGGGCTGGGAGTGACTACATTACTAACGATCACAACTCTGGTCACTAATGTTAACGAATCAATGCCTAAGATATCGTATATCAAATTGATTGACATATATTTGGTGTTTTGTTTCGCAATAATCTTCGGATCACTGATACAGTACGCGACGGTCGGGTTCTTTAGTAAAAGACTTGAAGTCTATTCAGTGGAGGAAAGTACTTGCATTAATAATAGGGCGCAAAAGTACAAGATCAGAGTTAGCCCCGGAAGAATTGATTTGCACTGTCGGTGGATATTCCCTGTAATTTTCATTGTGTTTAATATAGGGTACTGGTCATTTGTCAAGTCAATTCATTATCATGTAGATTGGTAATTAAGTAGTCAGCGTGTACATTTGACTTTTAACAATTATGATTATATACATTTACAGTGTATATTTACACTGTAATCGAGTATTTTACAGTGCATAACTTAATAATTCATATTAAATGATTTAAAAAATTGTCATGAACAAGGTCAAATTTATTTTTTTAAACTCACAATTCTTGTAATTATTATTAAGATATTATTATATTATTAGACTAATATTCTGAATAATTATTGATTGATTATTTTATTCATTTCCAAGGATTTTAAAATAGGCTGATATTTATTTATGAAAAACATTAAAGTCTTATAACAAATGGAACAAATAAAATGAGCTGGCTACTTTGATATCTTATTTAACTGACGTGGGAATAATAATAAACTATTTCCAAGATTAAATATCTTGAAAGCTTGAAAAAAGTGTGCATCACTCTTATGGTTCAATTTTATGATACTGAAGTTCTTGTGATTTAGATTTTAATTCTTTCACAAAAAAATGAATAAATCAAAGATATCCCAATTAATATGAGAATTATCCATATCATTTTAATGATTATTAAGTAATTATTAAAAATAAGGCTTGTGATAAGGGTAGAGTCCGATGGGGAAATACCAAGGTTAACCATGAAGTTTCACCTTCAAAACAAAAGAACTTGAATGTGTATTCTGTTTGCAATCATTATCTTATTATCTAAAGATTGAAACACTTTTGAAAAGTCTATCTTTATTCAAGACTATCAAAATCCAGACACAATTAACAGCTAATTTAATTAAATTTATAGCAAGTATACAAGGTCATTTCTTGAGAACAATTATTCGTTAAACAATAATAAATTTCATTAACAAATTAAAGATGAAAGTTCTCACTTTGATAATGTTCTGTCTACTTACCATGCTTTACATGGTAGTCATTTGTGAAAGGTAAGTTTAATAAATTGAATTTTAACATGTTCAACTTTTCAAATTGCAGAGACACCGAAGAAATGAAGGTATTTAAATCGTATCAAGATAAAGGCTACAATAATAATGTCAGACCTGGCCATGGAGGTGAGAAAATAAGCCTGGTTAAAATTGGAAAATATAATTAATACATTTCCAAACAAAAGGAGGACCCGTTGTCGTCAACATATCTATCTTTTTAAAAGACATTACTTCAGTCTCTGAAGTGGATGCGGTATACGATTAATTTGGAAGATAATTCACTTTTGTCTAACCAAGTTATTTTTGAAAGGACTTTACGTCTGAACTTTACTTAACACAATTCTGGAACGACGATAGACTGGCCTTCAATCAGACAAACGAAATGAAACAGTTAATAGTGGAAGAGGACTTCATCAAGAAGTTATGGATTCCAGACACCACTTTCACGAACAGCAAAAAGGTATCGCTCCATAAGAACACTAACTTCAGGGAAGACACATACCTGAGAATCCAGCCTAACGGTGACGTCAGGTTTAGTTTACGGTTAGTCCAATGGATAACTGATCTAGTTTATTTATAAAGCTTGATTTTCTTGTTAAATGACCAGCTTAACTGTCACCTCAAGCTGTCCAATAGAATTAAGTAAATTCCCTATGGATTCCCAATTTTGTAGTCTAGAGCTGGAGAGCTATGGCTATAGAGAAGATGAGGTCAATTACTATTGGAAGCCTCCAGGAGTGACCAGCGATCAAATAGTTTTGCCTAATTTCAAAATTTTTGGAAATTCAACTGAAAGGGTGATTCAAAAATGGCCTACAGGTTTGGTCTAAAGATTTTCTAATATTACTAACTAATCAAGGTAATACTTTTTATCGATTATCTTATAGGAAATTTTTCGCGACTGATTCACACAATTAATTTCAAGCGTTCAATTGGTTTTTATATGAATCAGGTCTACATTCCGACCATACTTATTGTTATTATATCGTGGATACCCTTCTGGTTGGATAGGGATGACTGTCACGCTCGGGTAGCACTGGGAGTGACAACAGTGCTAACGATGACAACTATGGTGACAAACAGCAACCAATCTTTCCCGAAGATATCATATACTAAATTAATGGACATTTATTTGGAGTTCTGTTACGCAATGGTTTTCGCATCACTAATACAGTACGCGATCGTCGGTTACTTCACAGGAAAGTGTGCTAAAGATTCAGTGAATAATGGAAGAGATAGTAATAATAACATTTCAAAAGAGGCGGATCAAATCAAGATCGCACCGATCAAAACCAGTAAAATTGATTTGCACTGTCGCTGGATATTTCCCGTCTCATTCTTTATTTTCAATATTTTCTATTGGAGCTATGCGTTGAAAGTTTACCATGATCCCGATTTGCCTGAGGTCCAGAAATATAGACAAATAGATTAAATGAGCATGGTCTAATTGTTCAGCTTACCACTCCTTTGAAATTATTAATTTTGAGTCACTAAAACTGTTTAATGATTTAATAATAACATGGTATTTTTAATTCGTATTTTACAAAACATCTTTCAAATTCTTAAAACTGAAAGTCTTATTCTGTGCTCAATTTTTCACAAATTAATCTTTGTAATATGTTGCACATCTGAGATATGGCAATTGATATGATCGTTATCCATATAATTTGAATGCATATTTTGCTAATTAATAAGGCTCGTGATAAGCGTAGTGTATGAAGGGGAAATACCAAGGTTAACCATGAAGATTCACCTTCAAAACAAAAGAACCTGAATCTGTATTCTGTTTGCAATCATTTTCTACAGATTTTAAGCACTTTTTAAAAGTCTTTCTTTATTTTGAGACTAATTTTTGTCAAAACTAATGCTTTTATAATATGTCCTGAAATTTGCTTGAATTTTGAAAATTTAATTAGACTTTAATTAGCAAGTTTATCACTTGATAAACTGTCATTAAACAAGCCATCAGATATTATTTAGTGAATTAAATATGTGCAAGTTAATAAAAATATTATTTTGTATAACTGTGTTCTTTCATATAAGGCTTTGTGATAAAAAGTAAGTTTACAATAATTTATTATTACTTAAATTAGCAAGCTCAATAAATTCAAATGAGAAACAGGGTCAGTTCAGAGATTGAGAAAGTACTGAAAATGTACCAAGGTAGCGGCTATAACAAAGACGTCAGACCTGATTACGGAGGTAAGTCAAGTTCATCCCTTAAAAGTGTTAAAAAGATAAAATAAAAAATATCAATTAAAGGACGGCCTGTTTTGGTAAACGTCACAATGATTATAAAGGATATAAGTTCTGTCTCTGAAGTCGATATGGTATGCGATTAATTGCAAGATTATTGATAAATGACTGAAATAATAATATATAGGATTTTACGGCCGACTTATTTATGGATCAAATATGGAATGACCAGAGACTGGCATTCAATCAAACAGAGGGATTGAAACAGTTGATAGTGGGCGCAGACTTTATAAAGAAGATATGGATTCCGGACACGTTCTTCACAAACAGCAAACAGACATCACTCCATACGAGCACTAACTTAGAGACAAATTCGTTCCTAAGAATCAAACCTAACGGCGATGTCTACTATAGTTTACGGTATGAATAAATAGAAAGGTAATACTCATTTTGACCTTTTCACCACTTCCAGGTTAACAGTTGTGTCTGTTTGTCAAATGGATTTGAAGTACTTTCCGTTTGATACTCAAGATTGTAGACTAGAGATTGAAAGCTATGGCTATACTACAGAAGATTTCGAGTACTTCTGGGCTGAAACATCTGAAAAAACATTTGATGATGATATAACCTTACCTAATTTCAATATTGCTGCCCATTTCAACGATAGAAGATATGAATATGATGGCACAGGTATTCTCAAACATTATTTTTTATGATATTTTTAATTTTTTTTTCAGGAAATTATTCGCGTTTAGCGCAAAGAATTGTATTCAGCCGTTCCTTAGGCTTTTACTTCAACCAGGTCTACATACCGGCAATTTTAATCGTCATAATCTCATGGATACCCTTCTGGTTGGACAGGGATGACAGTCACGCTCGAGTAGGACTGGGAGTGACAACAGTGCTAACGATGACAACTTTGCTGACAAAC
>JAQIXD010001009.1:0-18438 GCA_034699985.1 Minunthozetes semirufus | reverse complement strand
CATTTTTCCCCCGTTTCCCCCCATTTTTCCCCTAAAAAAGTTAGGTTAGTGTCAAAATCTTGTTGAGCGGGGGGATAGATTTTCAAAATTTTCCAGGGGGGGTCTAATTTCCAAATTTTCCAGGGGGGGGTCTAGCACCTAACCCCCCTGTGGCATAATAGATTTCAATGAAAGTAAAAATAGATATAGGTCATTTTATTATTTGATTTGTTTATTTTTGCGCAAAATCGAGTGATAATAAATACTGATTATATGTAAAAGATGTTCTAATATTAAATAAACTCATCTTAAGAGAATGTTGGCTTCAATTGATTTGACGAAATTGCAATAAAATTGAAATACTATACCCTCTGAATGCGAATCACTACTAATGGCCGATTGCTTTAGGTTTGGGTTTCGGATAAACAATTTAATGTAAGTCCGGCGCAGATGAGAGTTGTCTCTCATGGGAGCAAACTTTCTTTAGTATGAAAAACAAATATATTATTCGAGAAAAGTACGAATGAATTCAATTAAATGATTGAAGAACAACCATCTCATCAAATCTGAAATATATTTCCAAATTGTTGTCAATATATTTGAGACAATAAGAAAGTCTCCGTATTTTTGTCAGAAGAAACACCAAAATAATAGATAAGACAAAGTTTTGTTGAGTAAATATTGCTGACAAACGATTATCAGGAGTATAATTGGGAGACAATAAACTCACTTTCAATTTGATTAAACAAATATAAAATCAATGGAAATCTTGTTAAGTGATTCTCAAAGAAAATTGTTATTCAATTTATTCCAATTGTTTTGATATTTAATTGGTTAATGAGAGGGACAAATAAACGACGAGTAAAGAAATTTATCTTTTAAGAACAGAAGTGATCTAGCTTTCTTTTCTATCTCTTTGTTTTTTTGTCCTAGGGGTTTAGCAGAAGCAAGTCATCATGCATATTTTCTCCCATCGACGTAATATTATAGTTTTCACAAAACTTTACTTCACCATCTATTATCTTCGATGTCATTCCCTCTTATTTTTAAAAGGATTAACTTTTAAAATATTTTGAACATGTTCAATAATTAAACTGTAAACATTTAAAGTTTAAATTAATGTAAACTTCTTGATTAAAATATACTTATTGCTAAATCAATATTTGATGATTGCATAATAACAATATTTAATCAATGTGCTTTTATAAAATCGATAAAAACTCTCAAAATAGATCACTTTATTCCCAAAGGGATAGAATTTAGAAATAGTGGCTCTAATATAGAATAGATTGATGTCTTTCCCAATCTGTCTTCAATTCTTATCTATTTAAAGATGTTTTAAGATTTTTATCTAAAATTTCAAATTTCATTGAATCATAAAAAGCTTTGAATTTTTCACAGAATCGCATATTTACCAAATATTTACCAAGTAAAAATCGGATATATTTTTTAAAATTCTAATAAATGTCACAATTTTTATGATGACTTCTATAATAAAGAAATACTCTTAATTTGTTTTAAATAAATTATCTTTTATTAGATTTTCAAAACTTATGAATTGAATTGTATAATGGAATTAATATATAGATTCTATGATAATGTATTAAATTGTATTAAATGTCAAATTCACAAATCTCTGACAGAAAAATAACATCCATTAAAAGCAGTCAAAATTATTTATTAGTGTTTATAATATTTGACAAAAAACAACATAATTACAGAAATAATTAATTAGTTATTCCACTCAAACCTGTTTATGACTTCGATTTTCATATAATCAATTAATTAATGACTAATTATTAATTAAAAATAAATAACTTTTGTCATTTGAAACATGAAATCTGAAGCTAAATATCATGGAAATATGTGATTATTAAATAAACTGATATTAATTATTAATAAAATAAATGTTTTTTATAGTAAAAGTAAGTAAACAACTTTTCCTTCAATACTTCTAATACTTTATAATTTGGAAACAAAACAATGAATTCACAATAAGTTACTTACATTACAAACAAATGTCATAATTTCCCTCAAAAAAAGTTAAGGATATGTTTGAACTTATATTGTTAGTTGTTAGCATGATAGATTGTTTTTGCTAAAAGTTAAGAGATCATTTTGTGGTTTATATACCTTTCTTTTTTATGAAATTTGATTCTGATTTTAAGGGCTTAACATTGATTGAAAGACAGTTATTATAATTTTAGTCATTTTTTCTCAAAACATTTTTAGTCATTAAATGGCATATAATATAATATTGTATAACAAATATAACGAATAAAAGATTTTATATTTACATAAGAAATAGAAAAAAAATTCTCGAATCAAATTTCAATATTTTTTTAAGAAAACGAAAAAATATTTAGAAATATATAAATGTATATTTATGTATAATGTATATAATATGATGCAAAATCAATTTTAACTTACCACTATATCCAAGACTAACTCGCCGTTTCCATCAGAGATTTATTGTAAGAGAGATGGTTTGTTAAATAATGTCAAATGTTTTCGTATTATTTTACTATTTACAAAAATACATAATAAATTATTATATTATTAATAATGTATAATAAATAATATGTGTCAGACCATTCTTAAATAATTTCTTATATCATGAGAATAACGATATATTTTATATTCTCTAAACTTTAAGTCCAATTTTGATTTAAAATTTATGGATGACAAGATTATTTTTGATTCAATTAATTTTACCACATTTTAAATATACATAATATAACTGTACTAATAGTTAGATATATTTATACAAAATATGGAAAATGATTCGAAAGTTTTGTTTTTTTTCTTAATTATTATTATGATTTGTTTTAATTTTAATACTCAAACTAAAACAATTTTGTTCTTGTTTATTTTTGGAAACACATATTAGACTTTGTCTGTAATTTTATGGAAAAGTAGTCTAATTGAGTGATCAAAATGAATACTACACTCTCTGGGAATGAGTTTTTAGAATTGAGTGCCAATAATTGAAAAAAGTAATCGCACAATGTAATCACTATCGACATCACCATGTTCATCACCTCCTTTACCGTTATTATGAGGCAAATTCAACGAAAATCAATTAGTTTAGTGTTTTAACAGTTGATTTGTTTACAAATTAGTAGTGTTTGTAAAGTTGTTTTGATAAAAACAGGAGCCGTCGATGTTATTCATTTGGTTGTCATTCTGTTCGGTGGCGTTCGGTCGACTTCCAAACAAAAGCTTAATTATATTCTTCGCGTCGTTTCGGAAGTTTTCGTTGAGCCAGAAGTAAACGAATGGACTGTTTTTTTTAATTAAAAAATCATTCAAATTAGTTAATAAACAAGTTTTTTTTAAATGACCAAGATAATACGTAAAAACAACTGTTGGTTAACTTATCAGAGTATTATCTTGTTCATTAGCTTTTAAATGATATTTACTTATAGCAAACTGAGGACATGGCCAACCAGTGACACTTAATGAGAGAATAAATATTTAGTAAATAAATAGTTATTGAATGTTATACTTAATGAAAAATAAGAATGACCTTTCTATAAACGAATCAAAGGAAACTATTCTTTGGAAATTTTAAGAGTAAATTCGTCTTATTTTTAAAACTCAAAATTGAATTATTTTTATTTTACGTTATTTAAAAAATAAGTTTTTGTATCTTTCAAACAAAATTAAAGTAGAATTTTTGATTAAATTATTGATGGATAACTTAACTCTAAGGGAATTACAAATATTTTATTTTCACTCAATTCTGGAAAGTTTTTAAAGAAACAAATATTTGATTTTGAGATCGATTTTATAAAATTGTTTCAAAAATGAGATTTTTAAGGAATTCCGAGTCGTTAGGGTTTTATTTTTGTATATTTCACCAATTTATCATACATTGAGTTTTAAAAATTCAACTGACCATAAATGAAAATCACCCAGATATTTGTAAAATTGTATGATTTTCCATTTTTAACCAGCTTAGTAAAACCTCAAAAAACCTCAAAAAAATACAGAATATATTAAAACATTTTAAATATTTATTTATCCGATCAATAAGTTACAAATAAAGAGAATATCTTGAGGCAATTCTATTTCATTTCAACATTTTCTATTCAGAATTTATTAGATTTTTTAAAAAAATAATCGATTATTGAATGAAAATGATATCCATTTCATCCATTCTTTTCTAATTTTAGTTATAATCTCAAAAATGGGTCATTTAATGTCATTTGAGTTCACAATCATTTAAATGTCACACTATTCTCGATACATTTTTGCAAGAAATAGAAAACTCGTGTCGCTTAATTTGTTTGAACTTATAAAAAGATCACTATCCAACAATTTAATATTTGCCTAAAACCAAGCATTCAATACTATACATGCCTTTGAAAATGAATGAAACAATAAATTATTAATTTGAAAGTTATTTAACGTTTTGAATAACTTTTTAGCCTTATTTATAACTTTTTTTCATAAAATAAGTGAACATATTATTAATCAAATCAACAAAAGAAGAAAATATAGACTTATTTTCTGCACTTTATATGTAATGATAAATAATTATTATTATATAAAACATTAAAAATAGATTTTAACAGAATTTACAGTTAATTATAAAATAATGAATTTTTCCTTTAAATTGAAATTAAATGACATTCGAAGACATTCCACGACATTCCACGACATTCACCTAATTCTCAATAATTTATTTAATGATTTCTTATTTATGTAATACTACTTAAGATATAAATAAATATTTGATTTGATTTCAGAAATATTTTGTAACGAAAAATAAAATCTTATTTTTTAATATTAAGTGATCAGTAAATCCATTCGTTCAACAATTTATCCGATAATTTCAAACACTTGAATATTGTAGAGATTGTCTGATTGTGGAACACATTTCTTATTTGGATCGGATGTTGAGCTTTCTATCATATAATCTCCGAAGTGTAAACACTTTGATTTTAGAGTTAATTATATAGTTGGATTTTGTTCTGCTCAATTTATAAATAAAGTTTTAAATATATTTTAGTTTAAATCGAATTAAACCCCTCAAAAATGTAAACCTTAGGTATGAAATAGGGCCTTCCATGAGGCATTTGATTGGTATCATGGGTTAAAGTATCTCTTAATATAGTGTTCGATCATTCAATTTCGTAAAATTACATTCTTATTAATATTGAATGAGAGGGCAATCAATGCTTCAATGATTAGAATATTTGATTTGTTTTAAAGTGCCTCCAATTGCCTCCAAATGCCTCCATTTCATCAAACATTTGCTAATTTTTATCTGTAATCGAGATATGACTCGAAAATTGAATTCATTTATGTCTTAACTCTTAAGATAACTCTTATCCGAAAAAATTGTGTTGAAATGTATCTCTCGAATGGGAATTAGTTTTCTAAGAAAAACATATAATAAAAATAAAGATACCCATCAAGTATCAATGAACAGGGATAGATAAAATACCCAATTTTATGGGCATTTAGAAGACTTTTGTGTCAAAATTTGTATTAATGAAGTATGGGGTCATTTGTGTGGGGGTCATCCGCAATGTCTTTGCATTTTTGTTTTAAAATTTTTCACAAATCATGTCCCAACCGGGGATTTTGAAGAGTTCCACTTGGCCATTACTGATGTATTAATAACTTAGTGAATTGATTCACTAGTTTATATCTTCAATGACCTTTAATTCTGCAACTTTTATTTTTTCATTAATTATTCATTAGAATTAACAAATGGTAAATCACATTCTCATCAGAGACACTTGAAATTAATTTTTTCGCAACTGGAGTAGAACCGAGAAATAAATCTATTCGTATCTGTGAATTTCATCCACTACATAGTTTGTGTTAAATAAAGGATCATGGTGCATTACAACTATAAAATAATTGAAGAGAAAATCTTGTTGATCATACACAACAAAAAACCTACAGAACTCGAAAGTAATTCCCGAAATTTTATATTAATTTCAACTCACGAAAGGGGTATTAGTGTTGATCGATAACTTTCTTTAGATGAGATTCTGTTCCAAAGAAAGTTATCGAAGAAGACTTTTATGCTTTTTATTATTTAAAAATCAATTCTAATTAAAAGATTTTTAGTTTTTAGAAATAAATAATTTGTTTCTAATTCTCTAATAACACAACAAATCAATAAAATCTTTTATTTGTGACAAAGATTTTGAAAACATTTCCAGAATTGAATCACTTTTTGAACGAAAGGGGGTTTTTTGATGAAAAAAAGAAATCAATTTCTTTTAACTATAAAATCTAATTAAATGAATTTTATGCTAGACTTCTACCTATTTATGGTTAATTTGAAATTCAGATATTTTTAATTGCTATTCGAAATCAAATTGAAATTATATAATAATATTTACCACAAGGAATACTTTAAAATTAAAATTTGTGATTTTGAAGTCACCAAGGAGGTAGTATACGTGAAATGGCAGCCTTTCAATTAAAAGTTTAGTCATTAATTTCATATTCAAATCAATTAAATCAAATAATTGTAAATCTATTTTACCAACAAATGCCGAAAATTAAAACAATCAAAACCAAGAGTAGAATACGTCGTCGTTTTTTGAAGCAGAGCTGATTCCTTTGCTCTTCATTAATGAGAGAACAGACATTTCCCAGAGAGGCTATTGTGAAGCCTATTCTTATGTAGACAACCGCTGAAACGGCTGAAAATAGAAGCAAACAATTATTGTGAGTCAATTCAGTCAATTATTTCTGAATACAAACACCATTTAGTCTATTATCTCATTATTTTCTTCACTTTTATGTATTTATTTATTTTTCTCATAGAATTAGATAATTTGATTATCACTCTATCCATATAATGGCAAAAGAGTCTTTGTCGAAAAACAATAAATATTAACCTTTTTTGGTAATTAATTTTATTACAATTTGTAATCGTTTAATACAACTGAATGTCTTCGAAATAAAAATATGAGGCTTAATGTCGTTTAATCAAATATTTTTTTGCCATCATTTAGAAGATTTGTTTAATAAAATAGAAAATGTTGATTCAGAAGAAAAAAAATGCATTTAATCAAATATTAAATCCTAATTCTATGAGATTTGAAATCTGAGCCTGTAAAAAAATAATTGAATATTTGATTTGATCTGGCATTAACTTGAATTTTCCTGAATGCAAGTACATTTGTAACCCATGAATTATTCTTATAAATAGAGATAGATCATTTAAATCGTAATACGAATATTAAATTTAAGACAAATCTCCAGAGATGCACAAAATTATAAAGGGGATAAAATTTTTGACCTAATTATTGATTGTAAAAATCATGACATTTACTGAACATCAAGTTTATGATTCACAATAACTATGATTAATAAGTTAGCATGTTTCGCTCAATTTTTTGAATTTATTGTAATTTATCTGAAATTCAATTAAGATTTAGATAATTAAACAAATATTATTTCTATTTAAATCAGGAAATTAATTGTAAATAAGTTTAAATGAGCTCTTTTTATGTGTTTACTGTTGAGGGTTAGTTTACTTTTCCGTTTAATAAAAAGATTTTATTGATTAAAAAAAAGTCTATTCATAACAAAACAAAAGAGTATCCAAGATATGTCATCTTAAGTGTGAGTTCTGGTGCAGAATCCTTTTGGTCACATAACTTGATCACAAATGTCTGCTTTCAAAAAAATATTTAACTGATATACAAAAATCGTAGTTTATTTGTTAAAGATTCAATTTTTGTTTGTGTTCGCCAATAGATATTATCCCCCTCTTGGATAACTCCATTCAATTGATTTTAATGTTTTGTGAATAATTTAATTAAAATACTGAAATATAATAAAGTGAGCACTACATACACTCCATACACTCAATTCAAGTATTTTTTTTCAAAACCTGGTATAAAGTATTCATTAATTTTGTTAATTTATTCAGTCCATTAAACTAAGGATAAACCTCATTCATCCATATTTTCAATAGAGGTAGCTTGTTCACTTATAATTTATTGGAAAATCAAGTGATCTATGACTATGATAATTAAGTGTACTATTGATAGAGTCCAGGAGAGCTGAGAGCGGCTCGTTTGATCTCAAATCTTTGGGCGGAAATGAAACAAGCTATTTTAAAATTGTAAAATTTCAAAATTTCATAATGCCAATTGAAAATGATAAAATAATAAATTAAAATGGGACAAGTTAGAGATATAGAAGAAACATAAGAAAGTGGAGCTAAAAATGAAAAAATCGAAATTTATCTTGGTTAATTTTTATGGAAATTATTCTAATTTAACTAAAATTATATTAAAAGTATTCTTCAAAAGATTTCATGGTGAAATTTAGTAAAAATTAGCTAGATTACAAAGAAATCTCTAATTCATTTCTTCAAATTCATTTCAGGAAAATATTTATTTTAATCTTGATGAATTGATCTGAAATTCTAAAAATAATCATTAAAATTAATATTAGAGAAGAAATTATTTGAGAATAATTAAAATTTATTCAAAACTATTGTCCAAAATTTCGGGTAAAATTGATGATTATCAACCACTTCTTCTTTTTGAGAACCAAGTCTCATGAGTTTCTGATTGACATAATTCTGTCCATTGTTCTCAATATTTTTATTCCTTAAAGGATTTGGGGCCTAAGCTTATCTAAATATAACTGGCAACCGGGATATTTTATATTCGATAGAGGAGATCGAGCTAAACTTAAATATGTCAAAAAATCATGATAGGATTCAGGGTTCGTCCGCTAGGGGGCATCAAAATTGTGAATCCAAAATCAATATGATATATGTTTTCTGACTAAATGAGGCATGCTGATTCTAATGAAGAAGGTTAGAAAGCTCTATCTTTAATTGTTTTGAAGATAAAACAATTTTCAGAATATCAAAAAATTCAAATTGGATTTTAAGACGTAATTTGTATTTTTAATTCCAATCGAAACGAAGTTGAGATTGGGATTTATAAAAAGGGTAACGGACGCCCCCCCCCGGTGGCTGCTAATAAAGAACTTTTTTGTTTATTATCAATGGGCTTAATAATAAAGAAAAATTGAATTCATTGTTGAAATTATTTTTAATTTTTCAAATTTTTAAGAATGTTTGAAAATTTTACAACAATGGAACCTAATTTACCACAATTTTCACTTAAAACTCGATTGGAATGATTTGAAATGCCATTTCTAGCTTGTTTAGTGCTATAAATACACAGTATTTCAAACAATACTTGTTTATAAATTATAGTAATTCCTAAAAAAACTAAGCAAATAAAGTGTCAGGAATTTAAACAAGCAGATGCACTCGATTAAGGTAATGTGACTGTGTTTGTGGTGTGCCGTTGTGTATGTGCACGTGTTGTCTTTCAATTGGCTCTAATTGAAACCTGCAGTAAAACAGTCGCTTAACTCGAGTTCCCAGAAGTTTTGTATTTCAAAAATAGTTTCACTTTAAACCTGGTTTCGGATGTATTCCAATGTATATCGAGATAAAATTGGTCTCAAATTGAGCATGAACAATTTATCTAATATTAAACAAGACGTTAATTTGAAGGATCATTTCAAAAGTAATGTAAATATAAGATTAAACTCTTATTCTATAATAATTACTGAATGACTTCTATTGAGTCATTTTTTATTCTGTCCTCTATTTCTGTTGACTGTTTTGAAGGCAGAGGTTTACTGTATTCATGACTCGCTTTCCATTAATCCATAGACTCAGTCCTGTGCTGGAGAGGCACCAGTCCTTACTTTGACCTCAAAATTCTCAGTTTTTAACTCGTTTTCAATCAAATATTTTGTGTTTAAAACATTTCATCCATTTATTTTGAAAACGTAATATAATTTAAACTTCACCATGATACATTAGATACTAATTATAGTGATAATTAAGGCCTTAATTTAAAATAATGCTTCAATTGATTTAATGTTTGTTTTGTTTGAATCAAATATTAATTTATTTTCAAATTACAGAAAATATGTCGAATAAGACACCATTTAAGAGGTCGCGCAACTCATATCAGTGCAACTCATATGAGAACCTTCACCGACGGCCGGACGGGTGGCCGCCACAAGACATATCGCCGTACAATGAATGCGCTGAAAAGGACAAGAAGTTACAGCAATACAGGGACCGACTCGAAAGATATGACAAAATGGCTAAACAACATACAAATGAAATCCAAGCTAAGAATAAGGAGTTAACTGATCTCAAGGAAGAGATCAAAGAACTGAAACAATCGAAAGAAGACTACGAGAAGAAGCAAAAAGGGATCAACAGTTATGTCAATGAAGTGAATAACCAGAAGAAGGCTCTGACCACTAAAATAGAGACCATTGAGATACGCCACAAGACTGAGTTGGAATCCTTTCACAAGAGTTTTGAGACTAACGAGAAACTGATCTCAACTCTGAAGAGCCAGAAGTTAGAGACAGAGAAAAGACTTCAAACTCAAGTCCAGAAACTAGAGAAAGACATCCGATCTCTGAACGCAAAACTCTCGCTTAAGGCCAGCGATCTCTCGGAGAGCGTAGAAACTCTGCAGAAGACAAATGCAGACCTAAAGAAGGAGTTGGAGGTCAAACAGATTATGTCCAACAAATATAAGATCACTTCTGAGACCGCAAACAAAAAGATGGAAGAAATGGAAACCAAATACAAAGAGCTTAAGGCGAAGCTCCAGAAGACTCAATTGGATAACGCAAGTCTTATAAGGCAGCGCAAGTACTTCCAGAAAAACAATGAGAACAATGTAAGTGATATTCCTGTCATCCAAACCTATTTATTTGATCGGCTATTGGTTTAACCATAATATTAATCCAATAGAAACGAAAAGCGGCCGCATTGGGAGCCACTACCGTAAAGCAGAAGCGGATGACACACAAATATATGACTAAATTGGGTAAAGACAACCTCGAGATCGACGGTCAGGTGAAGCGACGCATTTTGGACGCCGTCAGCGAAACCATTAATAAACATCTGACGGAAGCCCGAAGCGAGAAACTGGCGGCGATGGCCAACACCTGTAAGGAGGCGCGACAGGAGGTGATTGACATCGAAGAGGCGGAACAGAGAATCCTTGAAAAGAGTTCCGATGGGAAGGGTATGTAAACTTAAAATTAGTGGACAAACAAAGTATTAACCATTGATTCCAACAGAGGCTTGCGGTGAGAAGGGCTGCGGCAAGACTTTTAAGACAGTCGGAGATCTGAAACACCACATGACAGTCGCCCATCAGATCAACACAACCGACAAAACCAAGAACTCGATCGAATTGATTACAATTGAATAGACGATCGCTTTTGGCCGCAAATCATCGGAAGAAAAATCTTTTATTAAAACATTTAATTATTTCGTAAAATATTTAAACATTTGTTTTGTTTCGTATTTTTTCGTTCATTTAATTCATAGCTTTAAAAGTTTAATCATTTCTTTGATATCATATATTTGTTTTAATGAGGTTTTCCCCCCAAAATGAGGCCCAGCTTTTGATAAGGCGTTTATTCTTAGACTCTGATCTCAGAACACAATTTTGTGTTTCCTTTTTGGCCTCATTTTGCGGACAAAACCATAATTATTGTCATTTTTTTAATTATATTATATTTAGATAAATAGAAATCATTTATAAATTATTTTTTGACTTATTCTGAGCCTATTTTTGATTACCAATTGATGCTCAGGGTATTCACCAAACATTATCAAACATTTTTTTCGATTCAATAAACTATCAAAAACTGAAATCATTTTCAATAAATTCAAATACAATGAACTTTAGTCTCAAATATTGATAGATTAGTCAAAATGGCACTCATTTTCAAGAATAGTTCCTCACTTATGCAAACATTTTTATCAAGAATTGTTCGGATTTTCCATTTGAAAGGTAAAGAACCCATGTTTCTGATCGAACTGTCCTAAGCATCAATTGGTACTATAATTAGTTTTTTACAAATTGAAAGTTCATTTAAATTCAATTATCATTTCTATTTGTGCTAACATTGACAACATTAGCCCTAGTTTTAGCCCTTTCCTCAGTATTAGACATTCATTTTAGCCATAATATAAAGTAATCGATAATATCCTAACTTTTTATATCACTTCAATTATATAATTGTTTTCGAAGGAAATACTTAATTATATATTAAATAATCAATAATTTGTAGTTTTTCTAATGCAGTGACTTTGGATTATGAACGACATTCCTGTTAAATGTCCAGATCCTATCTCTCTTCCACTATTTGTCAATCAAACATTATTCGACTACTATTAGTACTAGAATACCGTCCATAAGGCGGTAATAATTATAAATTTTAATAAATAATAAATATAATACTGTTTTGAATATAAAAGATAATTAAATAAAATGTTTCTTTCATTAAAATATTGATATTATTTTACAAATTATAAAAATCGTTTAAAATAATTTAGTTTTCGTTGTACTTTAGCTCAATTTCTATAGCTAGGAAATTTTTTCTCATGCTCATGGTAAGTTTAGAAATAGACCATTATTCAATTTGACCTCAACTAAAACTTTACAAAAGAAATTTCAAGCTATTCTTGACTTTTTCAAAGACTCGGACTCTTTACCAAACCTTTGAAAACAGTTTAAAGCACATGTGGTTCAGGAATTCCTCTTTGAAAAACAAGTTGCCGAGCAATCACTGATTTATGGCATCACTTAAACCCTGAGGCAAACGAGGAACGGCTACCAATTGAATTGAAGTGGTATTCAATTGAAATCTAGCAAACATTGAAACATTCCAGAGCTCTGATTGAATAAATCGATTCATTAATAAATTATGCATGTTCATTTTGGAATACCAATTTTACCAAGCTAATCTAAATGAAAATATTTACAATTTATTTGATAAGTCAATTAGAAAGATCATATTTCAGATTTCCTGTTATTTAAAAATTGTAATTATAATTAATGGTAAACATATTATATTAATTCGTATAATATTTCCAGAATTTCAAAACTTTTCATTTTTTAATCTTGTTTTTGGAAAAATACTCTTATTTTAAATTAATAAAAATAATTCACTCAAAGTGTTGGCTCTTTTAAACTTAAGTTTAGATAAATGATCAAAATAATATCTACTATTAATTCAGATTTGGTAAGTTTTATACGAATTAATTGATTAACTTGCTAATAAATATGTATACCTAAATTGAAACCACTCTCAGATTGAATAAAAATTTCAAATTATCTTAAATGAAAAAATTATCTTGCTAAAATCCTCATTATTCTTGACGCACTTTCTAGTAAAAAGGTTTTCATGTCTAAAATAAGTAACCAGGGAGGTTGTAACGTGAGCCATGAAAATAATCTAAACTTGAATCAGTTAGAAGGCAGCACCAAGCACAATCTGCTTAAGAAATATGAGAATTGCAAGCAAATGAATATTGAGTTGTTGACCAAGATTGAAAAATACAGGACTGCGCTCATGAACGCTGAGCCCAAAAAAAGAATGAAACCGATTCTACCGACGATTGACTTCTTTACTCAAAACAATTACGCTTTGAGGAAGAGCTTGAATTATGAAAGAGAAAGAACAGGAATGCAGATTAATAGCCTGGTCAGTTCACTGAGGAAATGTCAGGCGGAGGTAGAAAAATACAAGTCTGACCTCAGCTTCGAGAAGAATGAATACAGCGCTTTGCGGCAAAAGACAAACCACGAGAAGAATCAGATAACACACGAATTCCAACAAATTATTAATGGATTGCAAAATGAAAATTCAAAACTCGTCGAAGAAAACCAGAGTCTGAACGAAAGAATTGAAGCGATTCGTGAAAAGGAACAGACTATCAATGAGGAGACCATTGAAAAACTGAAGGCCGTTATCAATGAGCAAGATCAAATCAAAGAACAACTAATAATAGATCATGAGATCAGAGAAACTGAACTCAAGAGGCAAATCGATGCTCTCAATAGTAAATACAATTATATTAAGAGACAAAACAATCTAAATGTAAGTTCAAAAATTGATCGCTTATTTTGAATTTTTAAAATCACCTTGATAAAAATTTCCGATTTAATCGGCCATAGAAAAGAGAGGCCATCGCAAACAAGTACAAATCAATTGCATCGAAGGCATTGTATTCAAAGTCAATGAAGAAAATGTCCATGTTCAATGTTCAAAACAACGAAGAAGTGTTTTCAGCAATAATTCAAATAATGGATAAAATGCGGTTCAATTCGAATGAAAGGATTGTCCACAAAAATTCAAAGGCAATCATCGGTATCAACAAACAGAGCGCAGCCATAGAAAAGGCCACACAAAATATGACAGCGCAAAGGAATGATAGCAAAAGTATATTTACATTAACAATAAATTATGAGCAGCTAATTATTTCATATCAATTTCATCTAGTTAATTGTGGCTTTTGCCCCAATAGTTTTACGAGCAAAACCTTTCTGGTAAACCATATGGCAACTGAACACTCATTTAGTTTCGAAGAGGACAGGGATGACGTCTCAATGGATTGCGTCGAAGTAAAGCCCTCACAAAATGAATTAAATGATTAGGTTTTGAATTAAAATTTATTCAGATGAGCATGCTTGCTTATTTAATTATTGAATAACTTGTATTTTATCCAATTCGGCGAAACCTTTATCATGTTTAAACTGAAGGACATTATTACCATAGAGTAGAGGTACCGACACTTCAACAAAAACCTTTTCACTAAAGTGAGACCATCCCGAAGAAGTGGGTGGATATGAGACAGTAATTGAGTGAAGATTATTAACCAAAAGAGTTTGAGAAGACTTTTCTTTTTCTGCGTTTGAATAGAATACCCGAATCTTATGGTCTCCCGATTTTGAGACATAAATACCACTCATTTCAACGTTTGAGTCCTTTTGGTTAATAAGACCAACGAAAGAATGACCTGAAGCTGAGTCTGACTTTTCAATCAATGCATTTGTTATTATTCCGTCCTCTGCTTCATAAATATCTTTAGAGCCGGTTTGTGGCCACTCAGCCCAAGCTTCGAATTCAGTTATACCCACATAATAGTCTTTCGCTGTATTTCTGGTGAAAACAACTCTGAGTTGTGATGTCTTTATCGGAGAGAAAGTAATGCGATTTAAGTCATTCGGTGAACACTTTGATGGAACCGACACTTGTTTTTCTGCGTCTTTCCACTCATTCTTCTCATTGATATATTGGACCACCATTTTTGTCGGACAATCAGTACTCCCTTCATGTGTAGTGACGTCCGAATAGACGTAAAGATTTACCGAATCGAAAGTTTTGTTTCGACCGAAATCGACGGCCAACCAATCCGTCTCATGTTTAGAGTCCCAGTTTGACCATCGATTAGAAGGTACTTGGTCATAAAATATTCGGCCATCAATTGCGTGATCCGGAGTACCGGGTTTATAGTCTGAGAAACTTGCATAAACGCGAGGATAGCCCTGACGATGAGGATTTGCCGCATAGTTTTCCATTTCATTTCTGATATTTTGACTTTTAGCCTGTCCCACATCAACAACTAGTTTACCAAGATCATCTCTATGGGCTTTTTTCTCTCCGCCTACGAATATAGTCAACCCTTTTCCTACTTTATACTTATCCCCCGTTTTGTCGTAAACAATGGACACATCGATTCCATGATATGAGAGGTGTTCAACAGCGAAGTGATCCCATGTTTTGGGAACCAAAGGATCGACAATCAGTTTGCTGTCCTCTTGTGGTAAAATACCCATCAGTTCTGTCAATACATTATCAGTATAAGTCGAGTGCGCGTAATGTTCAGAATGGTTCCTGTAATTTAAGGTAATTTAGAAATTTATAAAATTATATCTTTCAATATCTCATACCTCGAATCACCGACCCATTGATTATTAACAGGTGAATGACATTCCGCTACATATGGTTTGTTATTCTTGTATTGAGTCATCGCATACTTCTTGAGAAGTGATACATAACTATCGACTGATATCTTCGGGTTTTGATGACTGTATTGACGCAAATATACGGCTATTGATCTCAAAGTATGTGCTGTAGAATATGGCCACGAGTTTCCGTTCCACCAGCAACACTTTGGAGGTACTTGTGAACCGTCGTACCATTTACTTCTTGTTTCACAAGTTGCTGGACCATATTCAGTATCAAAACCACCTTTCTCAAATAACTCATCCAACGCCAAAGAAAAATTATATCTATCATCGGGTACGCCAAACCTCCAGGGGTAAAAGCCGACCTCTTCTCTGGTATCTAATAATTCATTATTCGGATTGTTTTCCCTAAAAATACAAATAATTTATTTAAATTTTAATATAATATTCAAAAGACTGTAAACTTATAAATAGAATTTTTTTAATCACTTAATAACTTTAATATAACTTATATTTTTGGAAATGGCCGACCTGACTTTTTTTCTTGTTAACACTCATCAAATAAAATAAAAGAATAGCCACTTTACCTCTGCATGTGATAGAAGAAATTCCTTTTGTTATCCCAGAGATGTTTAATAATATTTTCCCTTAAATTCTTTCCCTTTTCTTTGAATTCGGTCTCAATTTTATTGTCGCCCTTCAAGTGTGCGATCCTTACAATAGCCTCACAATTGCCATACATTTCCGAGTTATGACTCGGTCTATACCCCAGTCCGCCCCCGAACTTATCCTTAGTCTGAACAGAAGCCGCAGAATATTCCTGTGCGTCCAGGACTGGTAATATGTAATAAAGACCGAGTTTAGGCTCAAAGTGATCGCTCCAATCGTTATATATTTTGACGAAACCATCCAATTGTGAAGTAATGAATTCTTTGTCTCCATTTACAAGAAATGCATTATAAGCCGCGTCTGCTATCCATTCCGAGTACTGGTGGTTCCCATCCCTTCCATTTTGACGCGAATAGAAATTAATATAATCCTGAAACAAAACAATTGATAATTTTCCAAAAGCACTAGATAATAATTATAACCTTGGCATATTTGTCATTCCTTAACCATCTACTTTCATAGATGTGATGACCGCCCGCGGCATTGATTTCACCAAACTTTCTGCCATATCCGACGTCATTAACAAACTCTGTCACTACATATCCTGTGCCGACCGCCACAAAACGTAAGTGGCGTTTATGTGATGACCACCGATAGTAATAAACGTCTTCAATGTTTTTGTCCGGTATTTCAACGAATGGGATGTTCTCTAAATACCATCCCTTTTCATCCAATTGACTTATTTTTGAATTTTTATCAATGAATTTGGTCGGTTCACCATTTAAAAGATGAACGCTTACAAATATCAAGCAAAATATATGAAGTATTTGGTAAACCATTATTTATAATCTCAGGTAATAGAAGTGCTTTCAATAACTTATATAACACTAATTGACCTTCGATTCTATTATTAAATGACAAACCTTTACATTGAGTGCCCGATAATTTCAAATCATGATTAGACAATAATAATCTTGTATAATGAGGGGGTAATCTTAAATGTCAAAACTATATTAATAAGTACATCTCATAAGATATAAATTCCTAAATAGACCAGAAAGTTAGATACAAACAAAGGTAGTAAATGATCAATTTCAAATTATTAGTTTTATAATAAAACTTTTATTATTATTGGATCAGGATAAAAAAGATTTTATTGGACTAGTTCGATTTTGTCTAGTTCTGCAAAATTTTTATCATGGCCAAATTGAAGAATATTATTTCCATAGAGGAGAGGGACAGTCACTTCGACAAAAGTCTTTTCATTGAAGTGACCCCATCCTGAAGCAGTCGGTGGATATGAGACAGGAATTGAGTGCAAGTTATTAATCAAAACAATTTGCGATGAATTGACTTTATCTCCATTTGAGTAAAACACTCGTATCTTATGGTTTCCCGACTTAGAGGCATAAATACCACTCAACTCTACCTTTGAGTCCTTATGATCTATGAGACCAACATATGAATGACCTGAAGCTGTGGCCGAACTTTCCATAAGAGCATCGCTAATAACTCCGTCCTCTGCTTCATAAACATTAGGACCAGTTTGAGGAAAAGGAGCCCAGACTTCAAATTCAGTTATACCCACATAAAAGTCTTTCGCTGTATTTCTGGTGAAAACAACTCTAAGTTGTGATGTCTTTATCGGAGAGAAAGTAATGCGATTTAAGTCATTCGGTGAACACTTTGATGGGACCGACACTTGTTTTTCTACGTCTTTCCACTCATTTTTCTCATTAATATATTGGACCACCATTTTTGTGGGACAATCAATACGGCCTTCATGTGTAACGACATCCGAATAGATGTAAAGATTGACGGAATTGAATGTCTTATTGCGACAAAAATCGACGGCAAACCAATCAGTTTCATGTTTTGAGTCGAGATTAGACCAATGATTAGAAGGAACATGGTCATAAAATATTCGTCCATCGATCGCTTGATGAGGTGATCCTGGCTTATAATCAGCGAAACTAGCATAAGCGCGTGGATGGCTAAATCTGCCGACATTTGCCGCATAGTTTTCAAATCTATT